>JAULBG010000005.1:0-104651 GCA_030864175.1 Neonectria faginata | reverse complement strand
TCCAAATGTAGACTTGCTCAACCCAACAGGTTGCGAGCAAACACTGGCACATAAATCACATATATTTCCACAAGGCTCTGCAATGCCTAGTCTCTATCCTCACATACATGCCATCCATATCCATAGACACTGCAATGCCATCCATCCTTCCTTGCCCATCCTTTCAAAAACGCCCGTTGTCTAAATCAGACTCGTACTTATCCAGGCCCGACTTCTGCTGCCCACCGCTCATTGTGTTCGTGTTGTTCGTTCCCTGGTTCATCATGCTGCCCATACTGGACGAGCCCGTAAGTCCCCTCGTGTGCTACCCATGCCTGTGTTTGTGGTGCTTGATCCCCACGGAATCGCCTGTGTGTTGGAAGGAGGCGGTGCGATGGAGAAAGAAGAAGACGACGGGGTGGCTCTGCCCGGTGGCGGCGGCGGCAGTGCAAAGGATGGAGTCCGAGAAGTGGCCGCAGAACCTGGTCGAATTGACATGTTCGCCATGGACGAGTTCATACTGCCCCCAAATCCGGAGACAGAGGGCGTCGAGGCTGCCGAGCCCCAGGGGTTTGATGGCGTAGTAGCAGAGGCCCAGTTGACCGATGTTGAAGGAGGCTGGTGTTGCTGCTGCTGTTGAGGTGGAGGCGAGAAACTCGCCTGCGTTGGTTGTAAAGGCTGGCTGAACTGCGTCGAGCTCGGCGTCAGCGTCTCGAAGCGACCCAGGTCCGGTGTCACAGTCCGGAAGCTGGATTGAGACTTGGCAACTGGCATGCTTGGCGGCTTCGTCGGGTTTGCGGGAGGCGGAGGAGTTGACCATGAAAAGGCTGGTGCCTGCGGAGTGCTCGAGGAAGACCTATTGGCGGAAACAGCTGCCGAGGGTGCGTCTTCCCAGCCGCCGCCGCCTCCTGCATCATTGCTTGATCTTGGGCTGGTTATGGCTCGGCCCTTGACGAGAGCCTCAAAGTCGTCTTCCGTCGCCCCGCTACCCTGATCGAATGTGGTACCGGTGACGCCTCCAAACGCCATGAAGTCTTCGTTGGGAGCAGCCGTGCCGCCGTTTGACGTTCCAGAGCTCCTGAGTTTCCTCGTCTGCTCTTCCTCGACTCTTTTGATAGGCTCTTGATGAGCTCCATGAAAGACTGAAACTGTTTCAGGTCGAGTAGAGGTCCCAAACTCATGCTCCAGAGAATTGGCAAAATATCCATGGCCACAAAGTCAGCATCGGCAGTCTGACCCACGATTCGAAGCACATTCAGGGCCGCTACCATGACTGCAGGCTCTTTGGTTTTGATGACCTTGACCAATGGGACAATCTTCTCCTGCATTGTGTACTTGTCGAGAGCGCTTGAGGAAGAAGTCTTCCTGTTGGTTGTGGGGAGACCGTTCAGACCATCGTCTATTCCCCTTGCTCATTTGTGCCGCCGCAAAGAATCACAAAGGCCCGTAGACCACGGACTTTTATAGCGAGGCTGTTGGTCTTGCTGAAAACAGCTGCAATTACGGGGAACAGCTCGTTCTTGATGGTGCTGAAGTCCAACACTGGCAAAACCACTGGCAAGCTTCGCAGTGCCGCATCTACGATTGAATGAGTGGGACACTCGATGGCGGCCAGAATAACTGGCAGCATGTCTAACGGCGTTGTTAGTTTTCGATGACTGTAGAGGTGAGAAACTCCACATACCGTCTTTGAACTCCTTTCCAAAACAGTTCTTAGCTATCGGGGAAAGGTTTTCTAGGACTACCATTAACCCGGCGTCTCTAGCCGGATCCTTTTCCTGAGCTTGTTTTGCGTTGGCAACGAAGATTTCTCGCAGGGCTGGTCGGACCTTCTCCCCGAAAGCCCGCCGCGCCGAGGGAGCAGTTCAATGATCTTGAAGATATTTTGGAGAATAAGGGAAAGAAGATCGCGATCTTTAAGCTCATCGAGTAGCGCAGGCAGAACTTTCTTCTCCATGACCGACTTGGGGAAAGACGGCAACACCTTAAGGAGACCACGCATGAAGGAAGACTTTTCATTTGGAGTCTTGGCCGGGAAGGCGTCAAGAAACCGAATTGTCGAAACCAGAATGTTGTCAAAGTACTCGCTCTGTTGGAACTCTCGGGTTGTCATCCTCTGAGCAGGTCGCCTTGTGATGAGCCGTGGCAAGACCTGGTACGAAAGCTCTTTGGGAAGTGGCCGGGATGAGAGGAAGTTGTTGTTGGTTGAGGGAATGTTGGATGAAGCTTGGAAGAGCCGCTTATACGTAGAGAGGCTGCCATTACACTCCAGCGGAGATCCGTGAGGCGAATTGTACAAGGCTACCGACAAGAGACCAAGAGAGAACATGTCAGCAGACGAATTGATGTTGTTGTCCACGACATAATCAGGTGAGGTGTAGTCGAGGTTGAGCTGAACAGCCTTGGGCAGACGGGGATCCATGTTGAGTACTTCGTAGAGACTGATTCCTTGAATGGACGTTGGCTTATCGGAGCCCTCTGGCGGACTACAAAAGGCCAGGCCGCTGAGCTTCCAGTCGGACTGCCATGATGTTAGCAAATTGAAGATAAGGAGATCAATTAGAGACCGGACATGCTTTGGCGTTGATGAGAACCGCATCGGGGTGATGTTTCCGTGAACAAGACCTGCGTTCTCATGTAAGAACTCTAGAGCCTTGCTGATTTGCAGCAATCCTTTTGAATTTCCAACTCGTCAATTTCCAGCTCCCTCCGCCTCTTGACGCCGTCGGCATCTTCGGTGACGAATCGACTCGACCTTCCGCCGGGACCTCCAGCGCGCTCCTGTTCATCCTTATCCTGGAGCACGCTCGAGAGCGAGGCGGTTACGGGCTCCGTCACAAACTGGAGACCTCCACCCTCGTCTCCTCGACCGGTTCGACCAGCTCGAGTATGCTGGGATGGCGTAACTTGGCCAAGCTCGAGGCCTCCTTCTTCAACCGCTCGACAACCTCCTCGACCGTCTTCTTGAACGAGGCGGCGCGGAGCGGCCTAGGGAGTTGCCATGGGAGTCGAGGGACTTCCGGTCGAAGACGAAGACGCTGTAGGGCTTGCTGGTGGATTTCTTCTTTGCATCGTAGATCTTCCAGGGACCAGCCGTCGAAGTCGGGGTGGATGAGATGGAGTAATTTCCGGTGATGTTGGTGGCGGAGATGGACTTGAACGCCGAGGAGAACATGTTGCGTTTACGCGGGGAACGATTGGGCAGCTATTGCGATCATGTCGAGATGCCAGGGATGTTCAGGGGACGGCGGTTGAGTGCTTTGCGCGCACTTCTCTGGAGGCTGGAGAGAACTGCAGAGGCCTGGAAAATACGAATCCAGCGATTTCAAGGGTCGATGCAGTACGAGTCGAAAACGAGCGTGGGGTCGCGAGATGGCGGGATCGTGGAATCGTGGGATCGTCCGTCGAGGGTTGAGCCAGGATGACGTGGGATGTTTGGTTGCGACGACAGCAACAGCACAAGGCGCGTGGAGTTGACAAATAATCCTTCCATAATTAATGCGTAGGTTGGCCTTGGTGCGATAAGGCGCAGCAGCGTAGTCGGCGCGGCGTCTATCTCTGGTACCTAGCTTAGCCGCTAACGCTGACTGAATACAGTGGCACTCCGGGGCTTTCAGGGCTCTTTGCGAGCGGAGAGCTTCACCGGAGAGCCTCCCAAGACTCCACGGTTACGTTCGGTTCCACCCGTTCGCGGCAGGAGACGGCAGTAGCGGCTGGCAGCGGCATGTCCCTTCGAAGTACCTCGGATTTGGGCATTTTAGTGACCGCCAGCCTATCGGGCGATTTCCAATCCAGACGAGTCGACGTTCCACCCTGAGTCCGATCCAACTCCGAAGCACCATGACTGCAATGGCCTTCTCCCACCGTTAAATAAAACCCCAAAACTTTCTCTGTCCATCCTCACCGTCAAGTGTGTCTAATACTCTGAGATCTGCCCCTGTTGCGAGTGTCGCGCAATCCTTTTCTACCTCAATTGCACCCGAATTGTCCTCGTTAGAGCTCAAAAACCCTGATACGATTCCCAACACCACACACTCGCAATGAGACTCCTTGTTTGTCTCCTCTGCCTGCTCTCCGAGCGCAACCAGAGCCTCCAGCTCGAGGTTGTTGCCGCTCTGCCAGACCACACGCTTCTACAGCGCCAAAGCCGAGGCTCTCAATGTCTCCAAGCTCTCCATCACCAAGACCACCAAGCCCAAGGCCCTGAGCAAGGCCGAGGACCTCGTTTTCGGCCGCGAGTTCACCGGTAGGCCCCTAGTTGTCTATAACCCATTTCGCGACCCTCGCTGACATGCGCTTTGTAGATCATATGCTCACAATCGAGTGGACCAAGGAGGGCGGATGGTCGGAGCCCAAGATCACCCCTTACCAGAACCTGTCCCTGGATCCGGCGACGTGCGTCTTCCACTATGCGTTCGAGTGCTTCGAGGGAATGAAGGCCTACAAGGACAAGCAGGGCCAGGTGCGACTCTTCCGACCCGAGAAGAACATGGCTCGCTTGAACAAGTCGTCTGCCCGTATCGCGCTGCCCACCTTTGAGCCCCAGAGCTTCATCGACCTCATCTCCAAGTTCGCCCAGCTCGACTCGCGCTTCATCCCAGACAAGCGCGGATACTCCATGTACCTCCGACCCACCATGATCGGAACGCAGAAGACCCTTGGCGTTGGACCCTGGATCTGCCCTTCTGTACGTTATCGCCTCACCTGTCGGCCCATACTACCCCACCGGCTTCAAGGCCATCTCACTCGAGGCCACCGACTACGCCGTCCGAGCCTGGCCCGGAGGCGTCGGTGACAAGAAGCTGGGCGCCAACTATGCGCCCTGCATTCTCCCCCAGTTGCAGGCTGCCAGCCGTGGCTTCCAGCAGAACCTGTGGCTTTTCGGCGAGGAGGAGTACGTCACCGAAGTGGGCACCATGAACATGTTCGTGGCCCTCAAGAACAAGGAGACTGGTCAGAAGGAGCTCGTCACTGCTCCTCTTGACGGTACCATCCTGGAGTGGCGTGGGGACTTCGTGACTCCGTGCTTGCGCTGGCTCGTGAGCGACTTGAGCCCGAGGGCTGGAAGGTTGACGAGCGAAAGTACACCATGGGGAGTTGGCCGAGGCTTCCAAGGAGGGCCGACTACTTGAGGCCTTTGGTGCCGGTACTGCTGCCATTGTCAGCCCCATCCGATCCATCTCATGGAAGGGCGAGCTCGTCGACTGCGGTCTGGCCAAGGACGAGGAGTCTGGCGAGATTGCTATGCAGATGAAGGAGTGGATGGAGGCCATTCAGTATGGCGATGAGGAGCACGAGTGGAGTTACGTTGCGACGTCCTAAAGGGCGAGTTCGGCACTTGTATGTATTGGCGTTGTCAGACGGCATTTGAGCTGCTTTGGTTGCATAGAATAAAAGAGAGGTCTGGGACCGGCTTATATCAATGTCGTTGAAAGAACTGTGCTTATTGTTGCATCGAGTCCATATCGGGTAGTTGAATTGCAGCTGCTGACTCACAAATGTCCAACTCACGCCCAAGACGACGAAACAACGAAAACTTGCAGAGATCTTGCAGTGACCCAAACAACCAGTCTAGTGATTTGAACCATTGTAGGAAGTTGTCTTCCGAAAACGCAGATAACATGTACAAGTTTGACAGCCAGACGAGGAGTCTGCCCTCGCCCCATCACGACCAGTTTCCCATCCCTCTTCTTGCATTGGCTCATCCATTGCGGACTCAATCCTTCTTCGTAGGGTCGGGCAGGATACCCTCCTCCTCTAACCTTCTCCGTGCCTCCTCGAGGGCCCAGGTTGAGACACTGTAGGGACCAGTTAGCATCGAGCTGTCCTGGCAAAATGCCGCATCACCGTAGCTCGCCATTGAGGACGCAGATTGCACCCAATGGCAGCCATAACAGGCCCCTAGACCAGACGGCCCATCCGGCGGTCGCCCGGGGACAAAATATTGCGCACAACTCACGTCGTATCGGGCTTGAAGGCCAGGGCGAGGCCGGTGGCGGCGAGGCTGCCGAAGAAGAGGTACATGGGCCACTCCCAGCCCTCGGCCTCAGCCTTCTCGCCGGGCTTGATGCCCCAGAGCCAGCCGGTGGGCGGCTCGAACTGGGACTCGCCGTGGCCACCCCGTCGGCGGGCGGTCGCGGAGAAGGCTCTGGTGGCGATGGGCTGGCGGGCGCAGCGGACGGCACGCAGGGGCGCGACGGCGTGACGGATGAGGGCCATTGTTCGTCGAGGAATCGAGGGGTTCGGCGGTGCGGGAGGTCGTGAGGTGCCTCAATGGCTGGGGTGGAGAGGCGTGGTATATGGCTGAAGGCTGGACTTTGTTGGTGAGGTCCAACGTGAAGCCGGCAGATCGGGATCGGATTCACGTGACTGAAGGGGGTCATAAGACCACGCCTGGGTGCGGGCTAACGCACACCCTCTGCATTGTGTCACTGGGATTTGAACCAGCTTATGCCTGTCAGTAATGCAGTTGATTGCATGACAGTATGAATGAATAAAAATGCCATCTGAAATTGCGAGAACTACGACAAGATACACTCAAGTATAACAGTCATCATGAGCCTCATCTTTCAGTTTTGCATGAAGTTCACGCTATTGGGCACACATTCCCTCCGCTTGGGTAGAGTCTACTATAGGCCCGTGTGTTGTAATTACCAGCTTGCGGCCCAAGGCCAAGCACTATCGCATGAACCAAAGAGGGTCCCGTCGTATTCACTATTCGCGATCCTTCTTAGAAAATATTTTCTAAAACCCTTTCTTGAATTTCTTGCTGCGCTTACGGTGACTGCCGCTCAATTCCTCGGGTTGTTGGTGTAGACTTGATCGTCCCTCTCCGCTGATCTATCAGCTAAGCTTGAAAGGCGAATTCCGGCTACTATTCGTTCTAGCCAAGAGTCAATCCAAGACTCGTCCATCACCAGTTTCGTCATCAGCCTTCGTCAACGTCAACAACTCCTTTCAGGACGGCGTCGACAGAGTCAAAGACGGACATCCCTCAACTATCACGACCAAACCACCCGCCTCAGTTCTCGATGGAGTTGGACAAGAGCTTACCCGTGCAACGACCTGCTCTCACAACCTAATCCACGCCGTTCGCCCGATTGGACTTGACCACAAACTAAGTTACCGACTTGATGATCCAGTCAATCACAATGACCAGGGACTGTCCAATGAACAAGGGGCTCCCAATCAGCTAGGGCGTCGAGATCCCCACGGGAAGCTTCCTCCAGCCCGGAAAGACGTCAGTGACGGGCTCGATGGCTTCTGAGCCACAACGACTAGACCCGAGTCGGCTAACCAGCTCGATGGTTCCCCGATGCGCCTCGCCGCCGTCTTCGTCAATCGGGGCGCCCTTCTTACGCGGCCTAACCTCGACTCCCGGCGCAGTTCCGTGGTGAGCGTCGCCCAAATCGGCCAGATGATCTCCGACGACCTCATCAACATGGACACTTACGGCGTGTCCGAGATGCGCGATGGCTTCTTCGACGCCTTGTTCTTGAAGCCGTCGCCGCTCGCGCCTGGCGAGGTCATCGAGAGGTCTAAGGCAGCGCTGCCCAGGGAATTCGATAAAGCCATCCCTCTCGCCAAAAGACTTCCTCCTCGCCAATTACATGAGCTGCGCTCCGTGGTGCGGCGTGTTACGACCACGAGGGCTGGTATCAAGCTGCTTAAAACTGTAACCGCTTTCCTAATTGCCTACATCTTATGTCTTATTCCGGTGGTGCGAAACTGGCTGGGTCGATATGACTATATCATAGTTGTGTCCGTCATTCTCAACCATCCGGGGCGCACCTTTGGATCACAAGTGGACGGAGCTATTTTCACTATTCTCGGCACCGCTTCTGGGCTGGCCTGGGGTGTAGTCGGACTCCTACTTTCCACGTCGACGATTGCCGCAAGTGCCGGTTACGGCGGGATCTTGACCGTGTTCCTCGCCCTGTTCATGGCCAGCGTCGCCATCATCCGCGCACTCTATCTGCGCTCTCTATCAAGCCGCTCTGGCCGCTGGGCTTGCTGTAGCATTTACTACTCTTGCAGAGACAAACGGCCGAGACATTGAATTCAGTAAGCTTTGGAGCTATGGTCTACCGTGGCTTCTGGGTCAAGCTGTGGCCTTTGTTGTCAACGTTTTAGTGTTTCCTAATGCTGGGAATCGCCCGCTCACTACGGCTCTTGACAAGTCGTTTAGGACTATGCAGGTACATCTACACCCGTTCGCTTTATTATCATGTACTAAGATGTCCTAGGAAGCTCTCATTATCCCTCGCCCAAAGAATAGGAGGTTGAGACGACGTCTTACAAAAACATTTATGGACATGGCAACTGCGTATCGAGACATGAGAATCGACATTACCATCACTCGATTCCGCCCGACCGACGTGCGGGAACTACGTAATATGGTCCAGGGTGTTGTAAGAGCGCTTCTCTCAATGAATACAGAGACTCTCCTTTTCGATGACTGGGATCTGGGAGACCAGCCAGTTGAGATCACGGTTGGCGGTCCTGGTGCAGCGCCCTCAATTGAAGCCCCAGACTCCTCAGAAGATGACACACAGTCACTCCGAGGCAGAAGACGTGTCTCGCAAGGTGGCCAACGCTCTGTCGACCCCGACGAAAGAAGTCCTCGCGTGCATGGCGGAAAGCATGAGGAGGTGCCATGCCGCGCTGATGGATCTCTCCGGTTGTCGCAGCTACTTTGGTCCGCCTAAAGACGTTTCATCTGACATCCCAGACATTCAAGTCAGATTGCAGAGCGCGCTGGCTGCTTTGACGTTGCCGAGTCAAGCTTACTGGTCTCCAACGACATCCCCGAAACCTACGCCGACCAGTCCGAGACCCTAGAGCTGTTCGTCTTCGCGAGGCATGCTAGAGAAACCGCCGCATCCATCGTTAAGCTCAATTCAAAAGTCCACGAAATGCATCTCAATTCAGATCGTATGAGAATGAACTTCCCTACATACTCGTTCTGGAAATCCGTCTATTCGACAAACGCCCAGGTCCGACACGATCGCGGTGGGGCCACTGCCGGCATATACCAGGCAACCTTTGCGGAGATTTCGCACATGCTCGAGGCGATGAAGGCCAAGGAAAGCCATTCCGAGCCGAGGCCGAGCTATGAGGCAGTCACGAGGGTTGAAAGCATCCCTATACGATGGAACCCAGTATCAGAGGGCATCCGGCCTCCCGGAGGGACAAGCTTGGGTACAAGATCTGGACGATCCTCCGCCGAATGCAGGGTTTCGAGAGTCGGTATGCCCTCAAAGTGGCCATCTTGATCTCGATCTTATCCATCCCTGCATGGTCGACCAGCAACTCGGAGTGGTGGGATCGCTACGAGGCCTGGTGGGGTGTGTGTATAGGCTGGATCATGATGCATCCACGAGTCGGAGGCAATGTGCAGGATCTCGTGATGCGAGCCTTTGCAGCCATCCTCGGTGCCGTCTGGAGCGGTGCTGCTTATGCCGCCGGGAACGGAAACCCTTTCGTCATGGCAGCGTTTGCCGCGATATACATGGTTCCTATGTTGTTTCGCTACACACAAAGCTCCCATCCAGTAAGAAACCAACTAACCATTCCTTTGTCAGTCTTATGCTAACTCCTCTTCGCAGCGTTCAGGTCTAGTCGGATGTCTTTCCTTCACTGTTATATCTCTCGGACTTCGGGACCAGAGTGATGCGTCTTCCGCTGCTCTTCTCGCAATGCATATGGGCCTAGTTTTCTTTGTTTCGACCTCAACGGCAATTGTTTTGAACTCGCTGCTGTGGGCCTTTGGTGCAAGACGCGAACTTCGCTTTGCACTCTCATCTATGCTCTTTTTCATGAGCGTCATGTACAGAAGTAAGTCAGCGCCATTGCTTCAGCCAGCTCATCTCTAACGCAGTTCAGATGTCGTCGCAAACTATGTGTATTTCGACGAAGGCGAAGATCCAACTCCTGAGGACATTACGAGATCTGAAATCCTGGAAAGCCGTATGCGACAGGGCTTTTCTCATGTGCGAGAACTACTTGTACGTTCTCTGCCAGCCTCCAAACGTTGGATCATCACTTACAACTCTTAGGTCATGACCCGCCACGAGCTCCGCCTCCGCGCTCCCTTCGATCCTCTACCTTACTCTGCCCTAGCCGGTGCTTGTGAACGTTTCTTTGAGTATCTCATTGCCGTCCGCCAATCTGCACTCTTCTACAACCCAAACTACATCCGCGACAACCCCATCGCTGCAGAAAAGCTCCTCAGCTGTCGACGAGATGCTGTGGCATCCATTCTAGGAAACTTATACATCCTCGCAGGCGCTCTACGATCCCAGCGGAAAGTCCCCGTAAGCCAGCACGCCCGTCTATTTCTAGTTCTTGCCATCGCGGTCGCGCTTTAGATGGCACTTGTATTGACTTCCCCTAGCGTTACCTCCCCAGTGCTGCAGCCGCTCGAAAGAAGCTCCTCCTAAAAGCCGCTGAGGTGGCTAAAGAAATGGCCGAGAACGTCGAATACCAAGAGCTTGAAAGACAGAAGACGTGGAGCGATATATACAGTTACTCATACAACGAGAGTCTCACAGGTTGCGTCGCCCAGCTCGAGGATTTGGAGAAGTTTGCCAAGGTTATCGTTGGCGAAAAGGCGTAAGTATCTCCTTCCCTGCTGTACACCGGGTATAGGCTTTATGCTGACTTTGCGCTAGCTTTGAGGGCAATTTCAAGGACGTAGACGACTCGGACGAAGAACCCGACATACCGTCAAACGAAAAACGCTGATTCTTATTTGCAAAACTGGGTTAATTGTGGCTTTCACGAAAATCATGTGTCACCTATTGGAAAGAAGTCAACGACTTACGTGGTTACACCGAGCATATCCTCTTCTGGTCTAAAGTGCTGTGCCTTGGAACGGTTCCCTTAAGAGGCCCAATACCTGAGCATGCCTATAATAAGTATCCAATATCCAACCTAACACCTAACACCAAACTTGAAGGATGTGCTAGAATCGCCATCGCGGGGATCCTCGAAGTACCGAGATCTTTGAATCGGACGCCCACGATGTCATAGTTGTTCATGCCAGCGAAGTTTGGTTTTCATCTTGTCGTCGCACCCCAAGGTGCCAACAAGAGGAGAGCGCTCGTGATAACGACAATCCCACGGTGTTTCGACGTATGGACCTATGGGATTGACGGCGACACGAATGCTATAGTACATGATTTTTTGTTGGCGTTTTCCAATCACGTAGATGAAGCAGGAACCAACTCGTAATACAGGGTGGGAATCAGTCTCCGTGTTCCTATTCCGTTTCAAGCAGTTCATATAGTAGACTTTTGCTTTCCGTGTTTCTTTTCATCACTTGTCATGTCTCATGGTTACCATCGATCGTTCTCATTACCATGTCTCGATCGTCAGCCTTGATAGAATCTGCGATAGTCAAGGGAAACTTTATTGAGAGATTCTACTTTAAGAAAGAATACCGTTTGATGAGCAGTTCTGTGGTAAATGACCCTAGTGTTAGGAAAACACTACTTAAAGGTTCCCAGTAGAGTGCAGAGGCTATAGACACCGGTGGTGGAAGCTTCTCATCAGATCATTCTCGTCGTCATTCTTAGTAGCTAGCACTCGCTAAACAGCCTCGTAAACTGCAATGCCTACAACGCCTAAGTTGGATTATTTCTCTCCTCATCATCAGTTGCGCACTCCAGAATGCTATCAAGGTCTTTGGCAAGCTCTGTCGTGGGTACAAGAGCGGTCGCCACAGTTTTGAACATTGACGCCTCAAGTTTGTAGGTATGGTCTCACAGTCAATCTGAACCTGGGTATTGTAGAACTACGGGAGCCTAGCTGCGAGCCGCTGGGCTCGTTGGTGGTCTGCCTCGCTAGACGTGTAAGTATTCCCTGACTGAGTTTCATCCGTGGAAGGAATCGCATTCAACGCAGGTAACCCAGTTTCCATCAATTTCTGTCTCTCAACTCTCCCAGGTTCCCAGTCGGCGTTCTTAAAGGAACTGGTGCTTGTTAGTGGTGTTATTATGCTTGACGAAACGCTGCGATTGTTCCAGACTTCAATTTATCACTAATTAACCGTAGTTAACATTCTTTTATTTATGGGTTTCTGAAAAGAAAGCAAACCACTCTTCCAATAAAAGAGCAGATGTAGATAAGACCAGTTGTTAGGATCTTTTGACAGTTTGTACCTCGTTAGCTGCCCGATTATGTACCGTATGTGTAGCGTTCCTTGAAGGGGTACGGAAGAATGGAGATGGTTTCACTGTTAAAGGACTCTGTAACCGGTGGTATCACTCGTTTTGATTGCAACGCTTTGGTACCCCAAGATATGCCATATCCTGTATTCTATGTCCACTATACCCATCGGCCTTGGCCGGCCAAAACAAACCATGTTAATATGCGCCATTAGTCATTTCATTCAAGATATCCCTCGTAATCGACTTTCCCTTTAGTAACGCCCTTGCTCCAATTGTAGCCCTCTTTGGTGACAGTTTCCGATTCTCCTTCCCTGCCAGGCCTGGGTGAACCTTGCCCTTCATGATATTTTTGGGTGGCCTGGCCTTCTGAGGAGTTGGGCCCGAGGTAATTTGAGTCCCCAGATCTTCAAAGTAGTGGCTCTCAAGGGCGTCTGCTGGCAAGTCGTAGACCCAGTCACGATTCTCCATCAGCGAAATGAACCTGCTCAGCATGTTCTCGTCGCCGCTCTTCTTCAATGTGCTTCTGCTTCCTATCACAAGCAACTTGGTCTTTGCGCGAGTAAAGGCGACATTGATTCTCCTCCAGTCCTTCAATAAATCGCCGATATTGCAGGCCTCATTGCTTCGGACGAGACTCAGGACAATCACCTTGTCTCTTCCCTGAATCGATCCGTGGTGTGCATCTCCACGCCGGGGAAGCACTTGAGCTTGTCCTTCAACAAGGACAACTGTGCTCGGTAGTGCGTCATGACACCAATCTCTGAGTCCGGAACCCCCACTGTAAGCAGCGAATCGACAAGCTGAGAGACGATGCGAGCCTCGGCAGAGTTGACGATACGCTTACCCTGAGCTTCCTCACGCACAAGCGGCTCGATGGTATCCGTATTAATGAAGCGGACGCGGGCCTCGCTATCAAGAATGTCATATAGCCAACACCTGGACGGCACAGGACCGGTGCAGAATGACTGGCTGGCGACGTGAAGGAGGGTCGTGGCGTCATGATGTCGTTGTCTGAGAGCGTCCATTCGTGGAATATCAAGCTTTCGCCTTCGGAGCTCCTCCGTACCACAACGAAGCTTGCCTTCGTAAATCAATGTGTTGCTAAGCATCATGATATCTTCGCACATGCGGTACTGATGCTCCAGATTGACGACGGATTGGGGATGGGTATCAGAAAGAAGCTTGAATAAGCTTACATCAAGACCGCCTTGGCGAGCCTCCTCGTTTCTCACCACAGGAGGTAGTTGGTTGTGGTCGCCGACAAGGACAAACGTTCGTGCCATTCTGATGGGGCCAGCGCAAATTGGCAGAGTGATCTGGGATGCTTCATCCACGATACAGTAGTCAAAGGAACGTTCATGGAAGATGGCATGGTTGATACCGAGACAAGTTGTTGCAACGATAGGCGTCCCATGCCATGCTTCCTTGATTTCGTCAAAAGACTTCATCGGGTGGCCAGCGAGAATGGCAAACTCTTGGACATCTGGATGGACCTTTGCCGGGGCTCCTAGACGAAGAATGGGCGTCTTGTCCTGCTTGAGCTTCAAGAGAATATTGTCGACGGCGGTGTGAGTGTGAGACGTCAGCAGCACACTCTTGCCCTGTGAGGTGAGTGCTCGGATGATATGGGCGATGGTCGTGGTTTTTCCGTGCCGGGCATCCCTAGGACCAACGGCAGTAGTCTTTCGGCACTCATGACCTTCTCAATGGCCTTTCGTTGATCGATGTTGAGGTTGTCTCGATCTGAGATGGTATACTGCGTGGGGCAGATTTAAACCTCGGAGCAACGAGGTCGACGATCAAGTTTCGAATCTTTCGAGCTCCAGGCACATCATCCGCCATGGTTTGAACCAAGTTGTTACGCACAGTAGCCATGCCATTGCTGAACTCATCTTGGTCCAGTCGGTATCGAATTGGCGGTTCGTTGTTCTTGTCGCGAGTTTGTTCTGGAGTGGTACCTTTCTGAGCCACATCCATGATGCTAGCGAAGACCTGGTTGTCCACCTCATCAAATCCAGGTTGTCGAATTCGAGCATTGTGAAGTCTTCTGTCCACCGCCACACTGATCCTTTGCCTCTTCACCGCTGACACATAACCGATTGCCAGGGCGAAGTGTCCCTCCTCATCTGAAACAACGATGGGCTCTCCCACAGACAGCTCGGACTCGAGAAATGAGAATCCGGGTGGGTGGCTCCGCTTGACAAAGGTGTAATGATAGCGATTGATTTTGGATTGTTAGTGTCGACGGATGCTGAGCCCTCTTCAATGATAACGTCAGCGAAACACCGGGACTTCTTTTCCCTCTCGGCACTTGTCATAGTCCAGAGTTCCTGCTTGTTTTTCTGGCTCTCCTTTTCTTCCTTGGTGAGGAGGTTCTCCCAGTTGACAAAGAATTCTTGATGCTTGGGAGTAAGATGCTTGACCAACTCGTCAAACTTCTCGTGCATTTCACTAGTTTCTCCATCGCCGTCGTCTGCTAGGCAATGGTAGATGAAACACGATCTCTTTGCGTAACAGTTGCCGCACATATGCTTGCTCTTCAGCATCGGAGGCAGCTGAACGCTCCTTTCTCGGATATAAGATGCCAATTGGTTGCGTTGCATGATCATGTGTCGGAGTTCCTGTCGAATTGCAGGAATTCGTATCGTCTTGGAACTCTCCATGTAGTATAAGATGCCATAAGTGACTTCGATATCATATCGGTCTGATAGCAGGAGGGTGTAGAGGGCCGTTTGCACCATGTGGTTCATGTTTTCGTGCTTGCCAGTCTTGACCTCGAAAGGAACTGTCAAGGTCCGAGTCTGTTTGCCATCTTGCATGAGGACTTCCACGGTCGCATCAATGTTACCTTTCAGTCCGTACATGGGAGACCAAACATGCTCCTCGACATCCAGGAGTTTGGTGACAGCCATGTTGCCCTTCTTGCCATTTCGATCGTTGACAGTAGCTTCGGGCTGTAATGCAATTAGACAAGCCCACGACAAAGACAAACGCCACATACCTTTGGTTGAGTTGACACGAATGCTTTGGCCCAGTAACTGAGTTCCGTCATCTTTGACTGGAGATGCTCTCTAGCTACGGCTATTCCGACCTTGATCGTGTAGAGGTCCTCCACGTGTTTTTCCGTGATCCGTTCGATCAGCGTGGCCAGAAACCGAAGATCCCATCGGTTGGCGAGCAATGCTTCCTGGAAAATCTCATGTAGCATTGTTCCATAGACCAGTGGCGGCGTTGGTTCACTGGTAGCCTTCACGCGGTCTTGGAGCACAGCTCGTCGCATGCAGCCGAAAGAGTCAGCCACCACAGTTGCCGAAATAAGTTGATCGGGGTGTAGGATGAGGAGACCTTCAGCATCATCAATGATGCATTGCCCCTTGGGGTGAAGGCTCCGATAATGTGGACGTAGGATTGTGCATGAGCTGGCGTCTCATACCAGGAAGCTCTAAGGTGAACCGACTTCATATCCTTGGTGTTGTCGGCCTGGATGAGGAGGATCTACTCCAACATTAGCGAGCGTCTTGCCATTGTCCATGCTTTGGGACCCACCTTCGGGGCATGTATATCCATATTGGTTAACGTACTCGCCCTCTAGCACATTTGTCACCAAGTATCGCTGGATTGTCCTAGGCTTGCGGCTGCTCTGCCAGTTACTTAGTGAATGTTGCCTCGATCGGTGTTCCTTTAACGTACGTCTCCGGGGGTGGCGTCGTTCTGCTTCGCTGCCTGGGTTGCTGCCAGTTCCACGGCCTCAAAATCAAAGTCGCCGCCAAAGGGATCGCCAAATTCATCATCTGGGTCTACTAGATCATCGTCCAGTATTATGACGGGGTTTTGAGCGGTAGGTGTGAGGGGGTTGGCAGGGGCCGGTGCTGCGGGGGCAAGTTGTGACTGCGCTGTGGTGATGAGTTCCTCTGCTTCATCGAATATGTCGTCGTCCAGGTCCTCAAACTCATCGGCCATCAGGGCTTTGGTCTCGGTTTGCTGTTTTCGGCAACAATCGAAACCCCGCTGTTAGCTATGGGGACTTCCAGTTGTGTTGCGTTGATGCTTGCTTCAAGTTCCAACATGGTGTCGTCGTCAAAGTCGTCGAAATCATCGTCGCCATAATTTGAGGAAGTCGGTCCCGGGAAGCCTGGTGATTTACTCGGCGTGGAGACCCAGTCGAGGTAGCACCCTATCCGGCCTTTTTTTTCTTAGGAGATGGAGACTCTGCAGTCAGATCTTCGACTTCAACCTCCCTTGGCCGTTGATACTACTCGTCACCGTATCAAGCAGAGCAGTGACGAGCGAGGACTTGGATACAGCTTCTCCTCCCTTTCTCCAGTAGACCGGCCGCCCGATGTTGACCTCTCAATCTTTCTCTTCTTGGGAAGCTCAATCCGCAGCTGGATGGCTCCTTCGGAGGTTCCCATCGGCGAGTTGTGCTGCCGGACCCTTCGCGGGTCTCGGTGACGATGACACCATCAACTGAGCGAGTGCTGGGTTTGTAATTCCAAGGGCTTTGCTTGCATCTTGGGACCCATTTAGGAATATCGATCCCACAGTTCGAGGGTCGGATCGGCGTGCGGTGACTTCAATGCTTGGGCGAGCTTCTTGAAGTTGACAGAGGGGGTTCGGCTTGTCTGCTGCGGGCGACGATATTGGCGACGAGCTCCTAGCCCGTTTTCTCCCCTTCCGACAGGCATCATGGGGACAGAGCCGAGGTGTAAAGAGTATCCTGCCTGTTATCCCAGAGCACTCGATCGTTTGGTGAGATGTGCGATTCGTCTTCGGTGGCGCTGGTTGGTTCGAGGAGATCTCGCCATGTTAGTCGAGTCACCGGTGTCACAGCGCCGTCGTCCTTGGAACCGTTCAATGGCGACGGCCGCTGAGCACCGGCAGTCTCTCCATCATTCGAGTCACCCGTGTCCTCGGGGCCGGGTTGATATTGGAACTGATTTAGTTTGCTTTTCGTCACCTCCGACACCGGTCGTAGGGGCCTTGGCTTCGGCGTTTGGAAGACGGGGTTGCTCTTCGATCGCTGCCATGGCGAGCGGTTCTGCTCAAGCGTGGTCAGCCGACTGGGAGTTTTTGTCAACAGGACCAGAGTGAGAAGACTTACCTTGGAAACCCCAACATAATCGGAATAGGACTTCTGAGAGGCATGGTACTCAACAATGACGGCCAGACTTGAGAAGTTCACAAGCCTTGTCCATGAGTGCGAGATGGAGGCAGCCGTCAGGGAATTGGCCCGCTAACATTCCCAGGAGCAACCGCGATCGAGGACGCGTTTAATGGCCTGGCCCGGACCGCGTCGCGACCCACCCCGCTGCAGCAACAACGCGCCGCTTCGGTTATCGAAGCACATGCATCACGTGATATCCACCTCTTGTCGATAAAGCTTGCCCCAGGCATTCCGGCCGACCACCACCAACTAAGAGTGCAGATCCATGTCATCCCTCCTCCACTTGCGTCACTGAATCCCGCTTCGATCCGTCATCCGATATCCTCAACTTCACTTTTGTCTCCTGGTCCTCTGATCTAAGATTCAACAACACCGCGAACAACCGTTACTAGTCAATTGGGTCTCATCCTTGGTTCCGAGTTGCCCACGATCGCAATGAATGGGCCTATCAATGGCGGGCCTCAGCGCCAGGCCTACCAGCAGTCCATGAAGGAATGGCGTCAACAGGCCCTCGCGGACCGCAGCCAGTATGAGGAGCGAGTCAAGGCCCAAATCAACCGGACTTTCCAGGAATACTCTCCTCCCTTCTATGCCTCCATCATCGGCTTCAACCGCGAGAGGAACCTCCTTGTCGTCACCTCGAGAGTCTCGGGCTTTGCGTCCACCCTCGGCCGGGATCTCGAGGACTTGGAGACCAAGGCCATTGCTGAACACACACTTTCAAACATCCACACCAATGCGGAGCTCAAATGGGCGACGCTCGCTCTGGCTGGCTATATGACGTACCGGGGTCGCCGCACTTGGCAATTCCTTCTATAAGCCTAAGCTGGGCGGCAGATTCAATCCCAACACGGCCACCAGTATCTTCTCATCCAGAAAGATTCACGGCACCTACCCTCGCCTCACCTGGCATACGCTCCGCTTCACTGCCTATGCCGCCGTGACGATGCTTATGGTGGAGCCCGTCTTCCGCACCGTCAACTTCATCCGAGCGAAAGCCTCATGGCCGCGGATCCACGACTCGACCGGTTCATTAAAGAAGCAACCTCTCGGGTCGAGCAAGTGATGACCGAGGGTCCCGCAGGACCAGGGCAACAAACTCAACGGGGACAAAGGAGGCAGAGCAACTCGGATGAGCAGGACAACACGGACGACGTCGATGAGTATGGCAACCACACTGCCAAGCCTAGACTAGCTCCTTTACTGCACGTCTGCCTTGGAATCAAGCCAATAAAGAAAACGCCGCTCAAAAACAGTCGTCCGGCAATGACTGGAACGTTCTCGACGATGACGATGCCTCCCCGTCGCTTCCTCCACAATGAACCAGTCAAGCACCCCACAGCCGCCGGCGGCTCATGGGATCGCCTCCGAAAGCAGGCCCAGCCTGAACAGCAACCACGGCAACAAAATCCTGAACCTGAGGCCCAAGGTGGATGGGCTGACGCCGGTCGTTCCCAATCTCAGTCCCAATATGGAACTCAGCCCCAATCCGCATGGGGCGACGACGAGAAGGCTCCTCAGCTAAGGCACAGGCGCAGAGAGAGTTTGATCAAATGATTGAGCGAGAAAGGCAGGGCAATGACCAGACTCGGCAGTAGGTAATCGTAATCGAACTGTATATCATTGGGGCCACGCAGCTTATCATCTACCTGTATAGTACTGGGAGCTGAAGAATAAAGAACCATAAAGAATTTCCATTCAATTTGAATCCTGAGATTCGTATCTTGAATATTGTACGATTACTTTAAGGCGACAAGATCGCACAATGGGAAGTGATGGATCTGAAGAGAAAATACCATATGCTTTAACACTATCCTGGCAACACTGCCAATTACTAAGTTCTGTCAGGTACAACGCGCAAGAAGCCCGGACCTATGGACAGACGCACTATCTACTCTCTTTCTCAAGACTTGACCGCGTCAGACACCTCCACAGGCTGAACTTCATTGCCATCCTGCTTCTTCTCGACGGTTGTCTCGAGGATACTCTCCCCAGCCGTGTTAGCGGCGAGGGTTTTGATCTCCTTATCGGGCGCCTCCGTCTCTCTTCGGATGTAGGTTCAGGGTCTTGTGAGGCCTCTACCTTAACATCCTCGGCCTGTACGGCAGGCGTCTCCTCAGTGGGCTTCTCTTCAGCAAGCTTGTCTTCAGCGGGCTTCTCTTGGGCGAGCTTCTCCTCGGCGATCTTCTCTTCAGCGGGATCCTCTTCGGCAGAGTCCTCATCGGCAAGCTTCGCTTCAGTAGGCTCCTTTGTAGCTAACGCCTCAGGGACCTCTTCCGTCTTTTCTACCTCTTGCTCCGGTTGTACCTCTAGGAGCACTGGCTCGGCTTGCTCCGTCCGCTCCTTTTCTCCTCATCGACAGCTGGGATAGACGTCTCCTCGCCAGAAACCGCCAAGCTACCGCGATCTGGATCAAGAGACCAGAACGTTTGCGGCGTAGAGAACGACAGGGTCGGTCCAGTTGGTGCCGCGAGCTCACGAGCGGCAGGGCTCTTAGCCGGCGCACGACGTTGGGGACCCCGGGCGCGACTCTTTCGGGCGTCGGGAAGAGAGAGTCTTCTCCTTCTCCTCAATGAGGTCCTCCTGAGGCTTAGCTTCCTCCTTCTTAGGAGCTTGAGGTCCCAACTGCAGTCGCTTATTCAAATCGCTCATGAAACCTGCCTGTAGGGAGGCAATCTTACTGCCCACCGGTTTGTTGCCCACCGGTTTGCTAGGCACAGGGGCTTATGTTTAGAGAACTCGCCATCTTGGAATCCCCAGACGTACTCTTGGTAGGTCTGGGAGGTATCTGAGGTTTCGGCTTGTCTGACACAGGTGGCCGAGCTTTCTGGTTTTCATCGCTGGGAGTCTGCTTGGGTTTAGGACGCTCAGGAATGGCAGGTCGTTCTGAAGTCTCTGTCGCGGTCTTGGCAGGGCGAGATGGAATCTCGGGCTTGCTCTCTTCCTCCGATGATGCGGAGACGGTTGCCTCATACAGCTGGCTCTCCGGGACATCCTCCCAGATATCGCGACTAGGGAAACGCTGGGTGGGTGCCGGTCGCTTCAGAGGGAGAAATGACTCGGAATCTCTCTTGGGCTCGGTCCAGGTCGGCTTTTCTTGACTCCGGTGAGGTTTTACATCAGCAGGGCCGTTTACCTCCTTCTCTGCCAGCTCCTCCTGTTTTTGAGCGAAGGCGTGAGCGGGAGTCTTGGGACGATCTCGACCAGTCCCAGATGACAAGGTTCTGGTCTTCTCATTCAGATCGGGCGTTGAAACCTCCGCTGTGTAGTGAACGCTGTTGGGAGCGTCTTCCCAGATGTCCTTACTGGGGAAGTAATGTCGTGCCTTCGCCTCAGAAGTCGCCCTCTCCGCCTCCTTCTTACTCTCTTCAGGGAAGAGCGGCTCGTACTCCTTCACGTCATCCAGAGGCGTAGATCCAAAATCTTGAGAGTGATTATCCCTGTAAATGCTCGTGGGTCTGCTGGAGGGACGGCTGGAGTCATCCATGTCATTGGAGCTTCTACGGCGCTCGGGAGGGGGTGGACGGCCGGTTGCTGCAGATACGGCGCCTTGTCTTTGCTGACTTCATCGGGGGCAAGAATTGAGCTGTATACTCATGCTCCTCGCTTTCAACGATGTGCTCAATGTCACCGGGGATCGATACTGCGGGTGCTTGGGGTCGTCGACATGGACTGTCCTCTCGCCATCTGGGCCAGTAACCTCAGACTTGAAGGCTGCAGCTCCGGTCTTGTCCCCGGTAGTAGAGGTGGGACGCGGCGATGAGAGGCGCGAGGCGAACTCTTCGCTTGCCTGGAAGCCGACTTCCTCGGTGGGGGTAGAGTGGTACTCTGAAGAGGTTGCTGCGTATCATCTGTTAGTCGATTACGTCACATCAGGTATAACCAGCACTTACCGAGACCCTCTCGGCTTGACGGTGTCCCGAACAAGCCTGTTCAGGTCATTACTGCTCATGGCGAAATCATTCTGACGGTCATGAATGGGCGTCTTGTGCTCCCTGTCGAAGATATGGGGGTTCTTTTCGTAGTACGCCTTGTCGAGCTTGTCCTGGGGCGCAACTCCGTGGCCATGCATTCCGTAGCTGCCAGGAGGTCACAGAGCTGTGCTTGCGATGGTGGTGCTTCTTGGTGTCCCGGAGCCAGGGGCCGGGGACGGGGCCTGAACGTCACCCAAATGACGGTTCATGGGCACGCGCTGTCCGATCTCGGGATGCCCTGGTCGTCATCCACATCGGGCTGGCTGTCGGTGGCAGAGAAGGCAGTGCTGGGCTTCTTCTTGAGGCCGTCGCCAGAAGCGGGACGGCCAATGCCAAAGGTGGCGGCCTTGTCGGAGTCGGTGCGGGTGACGGTTTGGACTCGCTGCTTTGCACTCTGGGCGGGCAAAGAGGGCTTCGGGGCATGAAGCTTGAGGTCTTCGCCAACAGTACGGGTATGTTCAGGGAGGTCGCTCGCTGCTGCTCCTGCTTCTCCATCTTTTGCGCGTCGGCTTCCTCGGTCACGGCGCTGTATTCGCGACCCTCCTCGCCGAGGGAAGGCATGGAGACGCTGCCGGGGCGGTCGATTGGCTCATTGGAGTGTTCGTGGACAGCATGATTCGGGCTGAAGCGGAGGGACTTGGGGCTCTTTTGGGGATGCCATCGTTGAGAGGCGAGGAGCGAAGCGGTCCGGGTTGGGAGATATCGAACGGTCGATTAAACGCTTGCTAGCGGGACGAGGAGGAATCTTGGGGACAGACGGTGCCGAGTCGTCCTGCTCCTGGTTTCGGACAGGCCGGGGAGGAATAGCAGGTGTTTTGCATGGTTGCGGCGGTCATTGCTGTGTATATGCGATTGCTCAGGACGAGCTAGAGTGGTGTAAGGATTCGGCGGATGGAGGAGCGGGAACGGGGCGTCGAGGTGTTGTATACTAGCAACGCCGGGACAGCTAGACTCCTAGAACCAACAAGCGACCGGCGGTCAGCATAGACTTTTGGGACGACGGCAACTGCAGCCCAAAGGACGAATTGAGGCGAAGACAGCTGGGTAGAGGGGCGGGGAGGGGCGGGACAGGGGAATCGCAGGAAGCTTCAGCTTGCTTGCTTGCTCCAGCAGCAGCGTCGGCGTCAGCGTCAGCGTCGGCGTCAGCGTCGGCGCGGGAGCTGCATGACTCTGACAGCGACAATCTAGACGGTTTGCTAAGAGCCACAAGCTTATCGCGCCCACTGGATACGGTTCATGGCGCTATCAGAGATAGAGGGATGCCATGGCGCACTGCGCCCGCCGCACACCCACCCGCACACCACGGTTCAGGGGACAGGAACTTACCAATGGGGTGCGATGATTGGTATGAGAATCCCCGATGGGCGATGGCGATGTTACTGTGTCATTCACAGTTCGAGGGGAGAGAGCCGGAGTGGTGATGGCTTCGAGTATTGCGTATTGCGTCCGTTGGGTCTCGGCAAAGCTGTCGATTTACACGCATCAAATACCGGTCTTGAGTCTGAGTCTGGGTCTTCTTGCCTCGAAGCTCGGGTCGATCGCGGGCGGCTCCAATTGTCCCTTTATATGCTCCGGCAAGCATCCACATCCACATCCACCCGTCCACCTCAGCGGCGTCCAGGTGACGGCCAGTGCCACTTCGCTATAAAGCTGAGTGACCTTGGCCCGTCCGTCGTCACTTGCTGGCGAAAACAGGGATGAGAATGGCGCCAAGTCCACCGTGTGAGACGTGGCCGATCACGCACAGTGGCCGACCGACCGATGGCCCAATCGACGTCTGCCATGCCCTCATCCAGCACGCAGCTCTTGACGCGTGCATCCTCCGACTTCAAGACCCGTCGCTGTCGTCAGGACCCTCTCCCTATGTATTTTGGCGTCTTTCAACGGCCTATTCCAACGGGCGACATCTGCTTGCACAAATTGGCCGCTTTTCTCGCACCCTTCTCATCGTCTAGCAGCTTGCCCTGGGACTCGCAGCTTGCTCAGTTCGTCGGCGAACGCCCTGGGCTGCGTCAGTACTACGAAAGGCCCAGACACAGTGCGGTCCCCTCATGAGGCCACCGTCCAGGACTCCGAGTACAAGCGCAAGTGTCCCGCTGGACGGAAACGGCCAAGTAACGAGTCTCTCACCCTGCCCTGTCCAGCATCTAAGTATGAATACAACACAAGGTACTCTCTTTGTCTAAGGTACTGTAGCTTTTCGGTTGTTTTAACTTAGGAGGCAGCAAACCAAACTGGCTTGTCCTGTTCACCTTGCAATGCTTCGAGACACAACAGAAACCAGGAGGAACCCTCCGTCAATGCAACCGCCGGTAGTCCGTCGAACTAGGAACCATCCTGGCCCTGTGGTCAAGAGGAGAAGAGAGCAGCTGACGAGAAAAAGGTCCCTTGTTGGCCTTGTTGGGGAAGAGCTTGTGACATATCGTCAAGTATATACACCGTCATAACCCAAGTACAGAGTACCTCGCGTGCAAGCACAAAGCCTGCCTGCGTCTCCGTATCGCCGCTCACACCTCAGGTACCCTCCTCCGTCGCTCTCACCGACCATCCAATAGGTGCTTGCGCACATACAGGTACATCCCACATGGCGGGACCCGTCTGCAGCGGCGCATCCCCACCGATCGCAACTGAGCTTCGAGCTAGGAGATGCCAGGCGGTGTCGCTGCGCCATGGGATTCCAGGCAATGACGCTTACTCGCCGATGTCCTACTGGTCGGACTGGTCCAGACGAACGAGCCGAAGCTGCAAGTCGCATGACCCCAACAAAGCAGCTAGACGTTTCCGAACGTGCGAAGACTTGTATATTGCGTACCTTGATTACAATAGGCAGTACGAATGCCCAAGTTGAACCGGATATCGAATCGAGTCTGGGACCCGAGGTGGTTGACCGCTGCTCAGGGACCTAGAACTTGAAGAGATAGCTAGCCGGCGGTGGCCCGGTTCCCGACTGTGAAAGACTCCGGAGCCCCGGGTGCTGAGACCGGGGCCGAAGAACTAAATCGACCTGGGCAATGGAACCTGCCACGACAAACCAAAGTTTGATGGTCTCTAGAAAACCAGAGAAAACTCTGTTCCCCTGGCCAGAAAATGCCCCGGCGATCAGATGCAGCATCCGTCCCGCTTCCCTCAAGCCGAGCCTGTCACCGGGCGGGCACATGATGCCACCGGGGAGGGACATCGTGAGTACTTGCATTGCGTCCCCACGACGTTGGTTCTTCCGCCGACATGCGACATGGAAACACGGCCATCATGACGCCATGCATTAAGAGCCCCTCCGTCGAAACGCCAAAGCTCCAGTGCTCCGGAGGAGGGGCCGTTCCTGGAGGAGTCTTACTAGGTGCATTAACAGCTTTTGCTATATGCACCAACAGGTACATTCAGAGTAACACTACATTAATTCACTGTGACCGCAATCCTATATCCATAGGCTAATCTCATTCCTAATACTATACCCCTAACATTATTATAAGCCTTAGCTAGCCCTAACTAATCCTAACTCTATAGACAATAAACAGCCTATGGATATATACTTGCTGGTGTATGTAGCGAAGCTTGTTAGTGCCCCTAGCAATACTCCCCTGGAGGAGTAGCTAGTCTAGATAGCCGTGGGGACTTGGGTGAGAAACGGAAATCTTCGACCCCAAAAGCCGGTCCGGCCCTGTGGCTCTCCCTCCACCCCACCCCTCCTCGAGAAAGTGTAAGTGTGAATGTAATTCGCATATGTAATTCCAACGCCGGTCGAGAAGCCCATCCCATTCCAAGGCTTCCCACGTTGACCCCTCATCCTCATTCCACCCTCTCATCGGCGGTGCCTTATTGTGCCAAGAGTCAGCCACGAGGGCAATTCTGCCCAGTAAATCACCAGTTGCCATGTGGTAAATCTACAGCAAACGCCCGCTCCTCAATGCATGCATCGTACAGCACATCACAAAATGCACACTGTGTTTGCCCATCTCGCTATCCCTCTTGTGGAGAATTGGCGAGATCTCAGCGCATCACGAGGAGCCACAGGGACTTTGCGCGGGTCCTGACGCCCCTCCAGCTATTCTTGGCCGCCCGGTGCTTGACGCCGCCAATGGACGAGTTGGGCCAACTGCATCTAGAACCATCATCTGATTCCGCTGTCTCCGAGGACGCTGCATACTGATTAACCGACAAAGTTGTGGTAATGTGACCTTGGCAGTTCTGGCAGAATCATGTTGACTCATGCTTGTATTCTTTGCTGCTCCTCTGAGCGCCCGATTGAGCGCCTAACTCTAAGAGATACTTCTAACATAGGTCAGGGATAAGGGTTAGGGCTGGATAGGGTTAGTTAAGGGTAGAGTTGGGCATAGTCTCAGGGTTGAGGATAGGATCAGTATATACAATATATTTTATAAGATTTTATTAGAGTAGGTTATGGTTGTGATTAATTAATCTAGTATCTTTATTAATGTACTTGAGTGCACGTAGCAAAAGTTGTTGGTCCCCTAGCAATACTCGTCATAAGGTGACTGACTGCCCAGGTAGGGAAAGTGGAGTAAGCTTCTGTCTCATGCTTGTTACGTGTTGGTTCAATAGCTTGTCTCAATACTTCCTCTCCAAAGCTATTGGCAATTGCCCTCCTGTGTCTACAGTCTCGTCATCTCGCACAACCATGATCGCATATTGAGCACTATTGGTATAATCTAGCCAACACAACAGTGATCAACACGGAGATAATCATGTTCTAATCTCCATCAAGGCGGCAGCAGAAACCACTCGAGTTGAGAAGTTCCACACCAATGAACTCGTCAATACAAATCAACTACTTCCAAGTCAAAAACGTTAACAAAAAACCGTTCCTCGTCCCAGACGCCGAATCCCTATCCGGGTATGTAGGCCAGTGCTCTCCAGCAGGGGCCGTAACTTCATGTGAGATAGGAGAGTTTGCTCCATTGGCAGACACCCTCCTTGTACATGCTTCCGCAGTGTTTGTTGTCATCTTTATCACTATTTCCACCTAGGCACCACTCCTTCGACGTAACCGCTTCTTCAATTCGCGGAATCTTCGTCACTTTCCAGGTATGGTGTGCTTGGATGTTGCGCTGTCCTCGGCTGTCGCTTCTACGTCGTCAGGCCCTGCGCGGTTCTAGACGATCATCTGAGCAACGCCCTGGCCACCAAGAGTCTTGCTGCCAACAAAGGCCTGGCCCTTGATGCCAGCGAGGCCGTAGCAGATGGCTGTCAGAAGCAGGAAGACGCCGGCAGCAATCAAGCTGCTTGCGCCGGTGAGAATGCTGATGAACTGAAGGGCGCCCATGACGGCATACGCAGCCGCTCGCATGTAGTTGGTCGAGATCTTGCGGATCATGACATCGAACTTGCTCGAGGTCGGACAGATTCGAAGGAGCAGCGGGACCTCGACGAACAGGATAATGAAGGCTGATGCACTACACGCGTCTTGTTAGTGGGTGGGGAGCTTGTTGGTTCGCCGTGTCGACGCAGGAGCGCAGGGGTACAGGGATACGCACATGGCGAGAGCGCAAAAGATGATTCGAGTCACCTTCAGGGAAAAGATGCTAGAGATTCCTGTCGCCAAGCAAATGATCATGGACAAAATGCCCAGCCTGTGACGAATCCATCAGTCACTCTGGTATGGGAAGGCAATTGCGTCGTCGTTGTCGAGCGACGATGCCGGCTCCGTCGGGGTAGCTCCGCTCGGAGCTTGGAAGCACTAGCATTCGCGAGAGCTTCACGGCGACCGGGGCAATCAGGGCGAGCTTACCATTGTCCATAGATGCCTATAGAGTCGGTCAGTATCACCATCGGACCAGCGCACGGCATCTTGGCGGCCACATACTGAAGTTTCTGGTCTGGAACTCCTCCTTGAGCGTCATCTTGACAGCTTACGTCGGGGGCTCGTAATCGGGTTGGGGAGGATGTATGGTGGTTCGAGGGGCGTCGCGCACAGCAAATAATGCGGGCGAGGGAGTCAGGTCGAGTGCGAGGGATTATCGATGAGCGGAATTCGATGCTTGGAGTCGATGTGGTTGCGCCGGCGATGGTGGACAAAGGACGAAGTCCAAGATGATTACGTCGTATGGAGAAAGGATGCACGTAGCCTTTTCGCGAAGGAGCATCCGACGCCCACTCTCCCTGGGCTGGTTTTGGTCCCCAATTATTCGAGGCTGGCGCAGGGCTTGGGGGCGGGGCCACTGTCGGTTGCTATGGAGGTTAGTAGCGACGCTGACAGGTCAGAGAACGACCAGGATACGGCGCTCTGATTGGGCGCTTATCGTTGTTCTAGCGACCGGGGCCTTCGAGTTCTAGGGGATCCGGGGCGTTGAGGAGCCTATAGCAGGGGAGTGGTCCACTGGAGCTGGTTGTTGATGCTGGTGGTCTGCAATCTGTAAAGGTGAGACACAGGCCCGACACCGTTTTGCCGAGAGGGTAATTTGAACGTTTGGGGTCTTGGCCTGTACGCATGCGATTCCCTCGTCCGGGCGACGGCCTGCTTTATGTCGATTGTCGGAGGTGAGCAGCAACTCGCTCTTTCGTATTCGGGACTCCATCGCACCTCAGCTTATTATAACCGCCGTCCATCGCTGTAGCCTGCATCGGGACCCAGGCAGCTGCTCGTTTGCCCCAACCGAGTGACGTACGGGCATACGCGGCATGACAGCCAAGCCTCCCGTCCCGAAACCCGACCAAGTACGAGCACACAGAAGAAATGCCATGGCTCGCCAAGCCGCGACTTACCCTACAGACGAGCGCAAGCGTTCTTGGCTTTCTCCATCGACCGGCTTGGCGAGATCCCTTCTGTAAGTCAGTCGCGGTATTGAGGCTCACGATGCAGTGTCGACGACGGTGGTCTATAAATGGAGAGCAGGAAAGGTGCAGAATTGTCAAACGTCGAAATATGGACAAATGACACCGAGTGCCGATCTCCAGTCAGTCAATCCACTCCAAGCTGCCCAAATCAGCGCATAAATCCTCCAACGGAAGACAAAACTCATGGTTATACTGCCATGCCATGACTCTTCATCACCAGAAATGGTACAGCTCGCCTGATCGCTCCCTGTTATGAACATGCTACCTCTCACAGCCTCCGGGCTCTCAGCCCAAGTTAAAAACATGTCCCCAGGACGTCACATCCATTGCCCGAATGTTCTTAGCGCATGCGGAGATAGCGCCGCCGGTCCCAGCGAGAAGTTAGAATTAACAACACTGACAATTACATCATTCTTCACCACTCGAACCCAAGGCGGGCTAGCCCTAGCTTGCGGCATCTCGCATCGCCTTTAAGCTTACTAAATAAACATTATCAAGGGTAGTAAGTCGGTATACATCTTCCAAGGAACATCCACATACCGCCATCGCTCATCAACAATTCCATCCTCCCCTCAGAGATACGGCAGCGGTAGTCAGCTTTGCGGGGCTTTGTCGACATAGCCGACCGCCATCATGACACTCACCATCCTCTCGGACGAGCAGGTGAACACCGTCTTCGAGAACCTGAACCTTGACGATCTAGATGAGTTCCGGAGCGTCCTTGCCTCGGCCCTCCATGAATTCTCCACCAATGTTAAGGCTCCCATGGAGTTCCAGCAACCGCGTAGTGCGACCACGATTCACCCGGACACCCAAGTTAAGACATCGTACATGTCCTCATGCGGCCCCTGTGGAATGGCCTGCAAAGGTGAGTGTCTACCGCCCATGGGCGAGCGCAATACTGACTCGTTTTAGTGGTGTCACGTCTGAACCCCGACAGCGCAAAGGACCAGCACGTTAAATACATCTCTCCCAGTGGAGTGCTAAGTTTGTTCAAACCAGACGGATCACTCCTGGGTCTCGTCAACCCCAAGGCCCTGACAGCCTTCCGCACCGCATTGGCGTCCGCCTGTCTCCTCAGCCGACGGAACCATGTCAAGACCATCACCGTCTTCGGGTGCGGCATGCAGGCGTACTGGCACGTTCGGCTCGCCTTAATGATGCGTGGCAACACCATCAAGCACGTCAACGTCATCAATCGCAGTTTCTCCGACAACGCCGCTGGCCTGCTCAAGAGATTTGCCGTCATCCCCATAAGCAACGCGAGGGCTGGACTGAGACCCAGTTCGGGCTTCTGACGCCCACATTCCACGAGTACAATCGCCTCGTCAAGGAGCAGATTCGTGAAGCGGATGTTATTTACTGCTGCACTCCGTCGCAGGAACCTCTCTTTGACGGGTCCATTCTGACGTCCCATGAAGGGCGGAAGAAGGGCCGCTTGATTATTGCCGTGGGCAGTCATGGGCCCCATATGCGGGAGCTACCGGATGATCTCATCCAGATGGCCGTGAAACACCACGAGAAATCTCATCGCCACTTCCACAAGCACGCAATTGACGGCGGTGTAATCATTGTAGACAACCTCGAGGGCGTAATTAAAGACGCGGGAGAAATCATCATGGGCAAAGTCGACCCTAATCATCTCGTTGAGTAGAGTCGTCATCCATCAATATCCAATGAGAACCCACTGACAAGGTAAGGCTCGGAGAGCTCGTGATGCTCCATCGCCTAGCCCTCGAACAATCCGACGCAGAAGTTGCTGCGAGCAGTCAAGCATCAATTTCCTCCGGATTGGACAACATGGACCTCGAAGACAGGAGCCCCTCCATGTCGACTGTGTTCAATAACGATTCTACTTCGCCGCGATCCAGCAGCCCTATAGGTTCGATTGGTTCGGATTCCCGCAAGAATGGTTCCTTGTTTCACTTCCGCAAGAACTCCAACAGCTCTTCGGAAACAGACAAGAAGAAGAAGGAAGACAGCCTCGCGTTGTGGCTGAGAGACGGAACTGTCATCTACAAGAGCGTGGGATTAGGCCTCATGGACTTGGTGGTAGGGACCCACCTGATCGAGGTTGCGAACGAGAAAAATCTCGGAACACATGTTGAAGCATTCTAGTCTAATTAAAGACGGAAAATGTTGGAGGATAATATTTGAATTCTAGAGTTAACATAGAGCGAAGGCAACAACAGCACAAAGGCGAGCAAAATAAGATCATTCGTCTTATAAACATTGACATTCGACGGCATTCTAATTGTACAATTTATCTTCCAACCATGCCATCATATTAGTTCTCTTTACTCGGCAACCCAAACAGCCGCCATTCCCATACCGGTTCCTATGCACATAGAAGTGCTGCCAACCTTCTTGCCTGTCCGCTTGAGCTCATACAGAAGAGTGGAAACCTGGCGAGCACCGGTGCATCCCAGGGGTGACCGAAAGCAATGGCACCGCCCTTGGGGTTGATCTTTCCTTGAGGAATGCCTAGCTCGTTGGCGCACCACAAACACTGGCTGGCAAAGGCCTCATTGATCTCGTAGATGTCCACATCCTCCTTGGAGATACCAGCAAGGTCAAGAGCCTTGGGAATGGCCTTCCAGGGCCCTGGCCCATGAGAAGGGGCTTAACGCCGACGATCGAGGCGCAAACGTACTGCCGATAATGGTCTGTCCAATCTTCTCGGCGGTGGAGCGCTTCATGAGGAGGACGGCAGCAGCGCCATCGGAGATCTGGCTGGCGTTGCCGGCGTGGATGGAACCGTTCTTCTTGTCGAAAGCAGGGCGGATCTTTCCCAGGGACTCGGCGGTGATTCCGGGGCGAATGCCGTCGTCCTTGGAAACGGTGATTTGCTTGGTCTCACCAGTTTTGGGGTCTTCAAACTTGACAGTGAGGGAGTGATCTCCTGGTCGAAGAGACCTTCTTGCTGGGCCTTGAGGGCCTTCTGGTACGACCCAGCAGCGAAAGCATCCTGGGAGGCTCGGTCGACACCGAGATCCTTGGCCATCGCCTCTGACAAGACACCCATGGGGACTTTGCAGTTGGCAGCCTCGGTGTAGTTCTCGAGCAGCTCTGAAAACTCGCTCACGGCATTAGGTCTGTAGCCAGTCAGCGCGTGGACAGTACTTCAATATTTAATGTCACTCACCCATAAGACAAGCTCATGCTCTCGACACCAGCACCGATGCCAACATCAATCATACCAGCCTTGATCTGGTTTGCGACATCGACACAGGCTTGTAGCCCTGAGGAGCACTGTCGGTTGAGCGTTCGCACGGCGGTAGTCTCAGGGAAGCTAGGGGCGACTAGAGATGCTGCGCGCATCTCGGTTGCGCCGCCACCGGCAGCCAGTACAGTGCCGACACAGAGATCCTCGACGAGGGCGGGGTTGATCTTGGAGCGAACGATGATGTCCTTGAGGACACCAGCCATGAGGTCGGAAGCGTGGGTATCCTTGAAACCGCCCTTGCCGCCCTTGGTGAAGGCGCTTCGGCAGCAAGCAGTGACGACAATCTGATCAGAGGAAGATGGTTAGACAGAAACCAAGACACAGGGACGTTGTGAGGATTTCTTACATCATCGGGGCGCTTCTCCAGGATCTTGTCGCGACCGCCGGCAGTCGGGTTCCCAGAGAGCTGGCCGCCGATTTGAGTAATTCGGTCCATGGCTGCGACGAGAGAGAAAAGTTAGCAAGGGGCATTTCGTGACGGCTGCAGCGGGCGGAGGGGGTGGAGGTAGGCACGCATACCACCCATGATGTCGAGCGAGTAGACGGAAGCGTAGGTTGGAGGATGAGGAAGCGCGTAGATGTCGCGACCTAGGACGAGAGATGAAGCTGAGATGGAGAGATGGGAGACAGGAAAACAGAGGTCCAGAAGCTGCAGAGGGCGATATACAGGCGGTAATATAAATATACGTAGTAGCAGGGCGTTCGCTAGACCTCGGATGTGGTGGAGACAAAGCGAGGTTGACCGAGTGTCGAAGACATCCCCGTCCCCGTCATGGGAAGTGGACTCGGTAGGCTCGTGGAGGGACCCGCTGATGTCAGCTGGGGCACTTTGCGCCGACCGAGGCATCTTTGCCCCAGTCTTGGCGCATTTAACTAGCGCCACATCTCTAGCGCCTTTCACATGCCAGTTTTGCTGGGCAGTTCCCCAGCTTTTCGGCCTCAGGCAGAGCGGGTTTGCGTCACGAGGAACGGCGGCCAATTCCATACGATGCGAGCCTCGTGTAAGTTAACCGGCAGATACCTTAGTGTAAGCTGAGTGTCATCTTCACAAGCCAGCTCGTTGGATTGTTCGTTGCCGCCTCCAAGGCACTGGAACCTGAGGCATTCAGACCACAAATTCCGACTTCACCAGAACGCCCTTTATAGAGCTTAGTCTAGAATAGATAGTCTCAATGCGTGCATTCCTACTTACACACAAACGTAATTGTGAAGATGATAATTTTGGGTCTAGTAAGCAAGCAGAACTGGCGACTGTCCACTAGGAAGTTCACATTCGGCAAGCAACACTCAAAAACGTTGAAATAAATAAAATGTGAACAAAGAAAAGAGCAAACGAGAGTCCTGGGTATCCTCGTTAAGTGCTGTAAATCTGTACTTGTACTCAGTAATTAAACCGCAGTTTGCAGTGGGTGAACCGGAAAACGTTCGATACCTAGCCTATCTGTCTTAGTTAAACGGCCCCATGCCTTCGGCTGACGATGGGTACCAATACGCCAGATCCGAACCCGATGCCCCTGAAAGCGAGCGGGGAGTGTGTGGCTCGAGCTTGCAGTCGTCAGACGAACCCATATTCGAACCGAAACCGTCTCCTGTTAAAACAGATGCAGGCGTAAGATAACTTGACGGCGCCGATGGATGTGGAAACGACTCCAGGAATTGCTCCGGCCTGCTTTCGGCCGAGGTGTCCAAGCTAGCAGGAGTAAGCCCCGCCACTGCTTGGTGCATGTGCGAATCTAGAGTACGTGGATAGATGTCTCTTAAGTACCTAGCACAATGCTCGGTAATTCATTGCGCTTAGCTGACGGCAGGTGAAGATGCAACCAGGAACGGTGGCTTGTCAGTGGCTTGATAGGCTCAGCTATGTATTGGAGTTCCCATTGACACTGAGCTCCACTCACTACCATTCCTTGCCATGTGCTCATAGTAGGTGAGCTGACAACCTTATCACATAAGAAAAGCTTCCAAACTTCCCCAAGCTCCTTCTCATCCGTCGTTGCCTTGTCGTTCCAGTATCGTAAGACATTGTGTTCCACCTGAGTCCACCTTCACACACAGCTTCTGCATCCGACCAACGAGCGTTTAAGCATCACTCAGCAAGCCCAAACAGGTCATGCTAGAATGCATTCAGAATGCTCAGCTTAGCCACCACAAGTCTAGATCTAGCTTGCGCTACCCCTCCATTCCATGATTTGACGTGCCGCTGACGTCGCATCTACTGCCATAGGCAATAGGTTCGGGCCGCGTACATTTCTCCGTCTGCAGTACGCATGCATTGTAATCATCTGCTTCGGAATTGGCTGGTATCTAGCTTGGCCTGTTCACATTTGGATTGGCACATTCTAATTGACCTAGTTAGCCCTATACCAAACTCTGACTGAGCTCGTTCTCATAGAATGTGATTATGAAGGTGGCTGCACTTAAATTTCCATCTTTGACGTATTGTAAAGAATAACCTCGAGAATACATGTAACCTTGAGCATAACCTCCATATTGCCGAGTAAACCTTGGTAGAATGTGGCAGAACAGCAAGACAAGCTGTCACACGCTTCTGCTACCCACGTTGCTCAAGAGTACGGTGAACTCTGTTATCCGGAATCTGCCACCGATCTCGTCACCAAGACAGCTGTAGCTGCGGTATTGAATAGGCCATCATAAGGTTCCGCACATGACAAGCTTCTGAGGCCCGTTGGTCTTCCAAAGGTTGATCAATTTGACCTCTTTCAACAAACCTCGATGCCCTCCACAACCCAGTCATCCTATGCTTGCTTTCCTTTCCCACTAGGATAGATAGCAGTCAGGAGCTGTTCTCTCACATCCAGATCATCCACCGCAATAGTAGCTGAAGCGGAATTGGCAACGGACGGACGCTGTCTTATAACCGAACTGTGAGACAGCAAGGCAGATCCGAATACCAATATCACCGAACTCTAAGCGACTGTGGCCTTCTTCCCGCAGCCTACTGAGTTTGCTGAGTTGTTCATTAGCATTAAATATTTGAAAGTTAGGACTCTTCGTACGACAATTACTCTGTTACTGGCTGATGGCATTGAGAACCACCATTATCCATCGGCTGGAAGCCAGACTGCATGTAAAGGGTTGATTAAAGGCTACGATTTCTTGGCTCTTCAGTGCCAGGACTTGCACTTAGAATGCTTGTTCAAAATATAGCATACTTCTACACTTAGTCTCCGTTTGCCTATATGCCGGCGTCAAAATAGGCACTGGTTGCCTTGACTACCCCATTCTCTTTAACCACCTGTTCTCCTTAGGCAGCCCATTCTCTTTGGATACCCCATTCTCCTGTGCCTCCATTGTGCCATAACGGATCTAGACGCGCGGTAATGTCTGTCCAGCCCTTTGCAGATTGCCCTGGCCACGGGTTCGACCTCGTTGGGATCAACGCCGACAGAAATCCTCATGTACGGGTCCTCATTACGGATGAAAGGCGTCGACGGCCAGATGCGAGTGACGGAGAAGCCCAGGCCGCCTCCCTTCGTCATTGCAACGCCCTCTTCCTCTGCAGCCCTGAGGACCAGGCCCGTAAACATATCCAAGCTTGGCCGCTTGTTCATCTGATCACCAAAGAGCCGGATGGTAACGACGTTTCCGCCATGGCCCCAGCCCATCTTGCGCCAATGTGTCGGAAAATGAAACTCGGCGATGGTGGAGCTCGTCTTGTCCAGGAGGTGATAAAGTTTCTCCGCATTTGTTGTCAGCCAGTGCATCCGCGACTGATGGATGCTATAATCGATGGGCGGCAAGACGTTTGCCTGGCGTGAATATAGCGTTGTTCCAGTGACCTGGCGGATCAGACCGATGGTGTCATGGAAAACCTCTGTAGACGACGAATCCGCACATGACGATGTCCATGCCCATCTGGATGTACTTGTGGGCACCTCGTAGTAGAGAATCTTTGGGTGGCTGGGCTGATCAAACCAGTCATACAACGGCATTCCGCCCGAGATCAGCGTCCCATCGATGATGAGAAACCGGTCAGCCCAGCCTTCCCTGCCCGAAAGGAGCTGCGCAAACCGCCGTATGTCCGTCGTCTCCAAGCCGATTGTGTTGGCCATGGGGTCGAGGTAGACTGCCTTGGCGTTGTGCCTCTCGGCCGTTGCGATGATATCCTCGGCGTCAAAGGTGGTTGAGTTAACGACCTTCACATGCGAAACCAGCCGCAGGTGCTCGAAACACTCGAAGTAGAGATACGGAGAGATGACAATGGTGTCGCCCGCGGTGAGGACCTTGCTCATCAGGAACTGATGGAACACCGTGAAGGCCGCAACGCCGCTGGACGTCAACAGAAGCTTGAGCGGCAGCTTTTCATTTCCAAGGCCTAGAGCTCGGAGGAGTCGCGCCTCGGAATCTCGGACGTCGGGCGCACCGTACCGGTCATAGTTGAGGCCATCCGACTGGTGGTAAGAAGGATCAAACCACCACACCGTCCGAGACTGGTCGTACGCGGGACTGGCGCGCTCGAAGAACGACCCCAAACAGGACTGTAGCTGGATTAGGGCCCGGTAGCGCTCCTCCATCTGCCAGGGCGCAAGGGCGAATGTCGACAACGCCGACGTTGCTTGGTTCTGGGTCTGGCCTAGGTTCTGCGTAATGGCTAGTTGCATCTCAAGCTCTGAGGTAAGATGCTCTAGGCGCTTGTACGTCTGCAGGAAGATGTCGATGCACCAGTCGTCGGTACGGGCGGATATCTCCTTTCAAGACGCGCGCGTTCATCAAAGCGTTGCTTGATAGTGGCCGTCGCCGTCTTGAGACTGGCAAGCAGACGCGACCATGTTTCGACGATGGACAACTTGGGCGTTTCAAATGACTTCAGATCTGTCCGCCGCAACAACTGCCCATTAGGGTTGGCGACTGCAATGGGGTAGAGAGAGGCCATTGAGACGACCATCGGGACGGAAAATGGTAGAGAAACGAGGTAGATGACTCTAAAAGTAGATGGTGCTTCTGCCACCTAAACGTCTGAGTTTTGTAGTAAGAAAGAGGCTACGTAAGCCTTGGTAACATCGCAAAGCACCGATAAGATGAGAACTGACTGAAATCCTTATAATCGAGTTTCTTATACATGAGCGGAAGTTGTTGGTCGTGCAGGGTGTGCTGCGCATAGCCCGGCCCGGGCGAAGTTGCAGATTCTCGAAGGATTGATTCGTGACGTAAGGTAATTAGTTATCTTGTTTATCCTCTTACTAGCGGTGAGGGAAGCTAGAGATTTGACCTGCACTGCAGGGATCTCAACCGACCTTCCACAACAAGAACAAGTGCGCAAGATGCTTGACGTTGGACGCCCCCAGTCTTTGATGACTTGCAACGCGGCTATGATCTCCACGACTTCATAGTTGCCGCGCACTGACAGGAGACTTGCAGCACTGGGATTATTGGGCGCTAAAATGGCCTGTTCCTACCCAACGATCCAGCGAGTCAATAAGCCTGGTATAAATAACCCTGGGATAATGTTCTCTTCAGATAGTCAGTATAAGAGGATTAGCACCTTATCTTCACACCCCTCGATAACCCAAGCTTGAACTTCGACTCATTATCCAAACACCATGCCTATGCTTAACGGGCACAAGGCTCCTCGTCGAGGGCCTCACATTTTGAACGTCCTCGAACGACGCTATAATGCTCGATTCTACGAGTCCATTGCCGCCATCATGGCTCTGCGCAACTCATACCTGCAAAACAGATTCATCTTCGTCCGAGGAGAGGACATGATTCCTATTCTGGAGGGTCTCGGCGCCAGAGAAGACGACTTCGAGTCCGTCAAGCAGATCAGCGACCTCACGGGACCCGACCCAACTCTGGACTATCGCTCGGTGACGTACGGGCGGTACTGCATCGACCCGGAGACACGCAGCATCCGACGGCTCGCGGCACAGCCGTACACGCTAACGGTGCAAGAGGACTACAAGCGCCACGACTCTGGAATCCCCGGATGTTCGATGAGACTCCGACGGACATGCAGGGCAACACCGTCGTACAGGCCTTGATACTCTTCAAGGCACTCCTGTTCCAGGGTGTCCCTGTCACGCCCCGCGACTACCTAGACTATTCCTCTCCCGCCTGGATCTGCACCGTCTTCAACGCCCGCACACACACTTCCAAGAACAACGGCATTTTCGGCGAACCGGCACTTGAGGGTGTCCATTCGGACGGATCCGACCACACCATGACCATCTTCCTCGGAAGCAAGAACATGCGTCCCGATAGCGCTGTTACATTCATGCACGACAACAAGGAGACGACTGGGGTACAAGTATGGGAGACGAATCCCACGCTGATCCGGGGGCGCGTACACCACCAGCACTTCTTGGACACGTTGGTCTTTGTGGATCACGACTTCAAGCACAGCGTTACGTCAGTGCACCAACAGGACGTTGCGCAGCCGGCGAGTAGGGATATGCTCGTTGTATTTACCCGGCGACCCAAGGATGGAGGGCATGTGTCGGGTTATGCGGACACTATGGAGCTCCACACCACAGCACCATTGCAAATGCCGATGTGGTTGCCATGAGGGGACTTTGAATAGAGGAGAGGACCAATGGGCTGTTTCAATGTAGTCTAGGATATTATGAAGCTTTTGATGCATTTGGTATGCAGTAAGCATCAATGGATACTAGTGCCAACCAGTAGAGTGTCTACCTTCCATATCGGGTAATGCTAAGCATAATACCAAATAACGAATTCGGAGCACCTATCAATTGGTCATACTGACAGATACCGGGGTTCTCGAACGCATCATATACTACAAGTCAGAGAAGAGAAGGGTATACGTCAAGAGAGCGGAGAGATGCCGTCCAACTCCCATTGACAAAGTATCAGTAATGATGGTTATTATGCACGTCAGGCAGGGACTTCGGAGACATACGCGGCGGTTCTCATGCATGCACGACGCCGAGCTAGAGAAGTCTCGTAATACCGATAATCAATCTTGGTTTGAATCCTACGCCTCTGATCAGCATGGGAAAGATCAGCACGGCTACGTTACCCTTGGAGTAGCACCGACGTTTTGTAGCTAGTCTGGGAAGTCTCCGAAAATACCTTCCGTTTTCTTCCTGCGCGTTACTGCGGTCGTCTAGCAGTTGGCGCTGGTGGGGGAAGTGTTGAAGAATCCTGGAGGATCAACCCGCATGGCTACTACGTGGTACATTGTGGATCAAGGAGATAGCAAGAGATGATGTGAGAAGAAAACTTTTGGCCGTGAGTCTACGTGCCAACGCCAGTTGTTATTTCTAAAAGTCTTCCCGTCTTGTGGTATGAGCTTGGGGTTTACATTGCAAGTAAAACTACCCATGTTGATTAATCATTAGAGGCTTTTAAAACTTGACGATTCGGAAGAGACGGCAATGTCTTGTTTTGCTTTAGGCATCTATGTCGAGAAGCACCAATCCTTATCAGCGGGGCTAAACTGTGGGGAGCCAGGTAGGAACTTATGCTTCTGGACCAAATGATTGAAAGAAACTGTGTCGCAATCGTCTGAGGAATCCCTTTACAAGGTACTTGTAAATAGATGGACCACCGCATATAAACGTAGACATGCCGATCTAAAGACATATTTTCGTCGAGTTTGAGAGACGTAGCATAATATACGTCTACAATGTCTAACTGGGCAGGTTTCGATTGGGTTGGCTTTACTTGGAATATGCTGAATGTTCCGAGTATAGTCATCAGCACTGTTACTCTTGTGAGTAAGAATAGCTAATACTTGGAGACAAATTACTGATGAAGAGAGGTCGCGCTCTACTTGGTGGGATACTCTGGATACAATGTCCTATTCCATCCTTTGGCGAGATTCCCGGGTCCTCGATCCCGAGCGGCAAGTAAGGTCCCATATCTCGCGGCAATGTGGACGGGGTATCACCACCGCGCGGTCCAAGAACTACATGCAAAATACGGACCCATTGTGCGAATTGCGCCGAACAATCTCCTTTATCAATCCGCAAGCTTGGAAAGATATCTACGCCCACAAGAAGACGCGCGAGCTGGAAATGATCAAGGACCCTGAGTTCTACGTGAGAAACCCCGACGCACCTACGATTGTCAACGGAAACCGCGAGGAGCACGCGCGTTACCGGCGCCTGTACTCCGGGGTTCTCGGCACGCTCTTCGTGAGCAAGAGCCGCTGATCCAGGGCTACGTGAACATGTTCATCAATGGCCTTGGTCGGGCTTGCGAGCACGGCGAGACACCGGTAGACATGGTCCAGTGGTTCAACTGGGTCACGTTTGACATCATCGGGGATCTTGCATTCGGAGAGCCGTTTGGATGTCTTGAGAATGGCGCGACGGACTGGCTTCTCAAGTTGAATCAGATTGAGGAGGCCCAGATGCACTTTCGCATCATACAACATATCCCGTTGCTGGGCCGGTATGCCCGTCAAATTGTGAATAAAATGCTTCCTTCGGATGCCGTGAAGGGGGCAGAGGGACATCGGAAACTCACCCAGGACAAGGTATCGCGTCGAGTGAACAACAACGCCTCCCGCCCAGACTTTATGGACCACATCCTGCGCCAACCGCCGGGGAAAGGCTTTACCTTTGGGGAGATGCTGAGCAACTCGGCCACGTTAATCCAGGCAGGGAGCGAAACCACGGCGACGCTACTGTCTGGGGCGTTGCATCTCCTTCTTCAACACCCGGACAAGATGCAGAAGCTGGTGGACGAGCTAACGGCTTCGTTTGCAAGCGACGACATGATGACGATTGAGAATACCGACCGTCTGCCGTATCTTGCTGCCGTCCTTGAGGAGGCCTTGCGCTTATATTCACCGGCTGTACCAGGGTTTCCGCGACAGGTCCCCGAGGTCGGAGCCGCGATCGATGGCGAGTATGTTCCTGGTGGGGTACGTATTCTTCCCTGTAGGAACTGCGAAGTACTTGAGTCTTACTGATGACGACGGCTTGTTTGAGCAGACGTCAGTGGCCGTCAACCACTACGCAGCGTACCACTCACCCCTCAACTTCAGTCGGCCGGAGGAGTTTATCCCAGAGCGATTCATCGACGTGGCCGCATTTCCGGATGACCGGCGAGACGTCCTGCAGCCATTCAGCATGGGCCCACGCAACTGCATAGGGAAGAGGTATGTAACAACATCATCCGCTACGATTTCGATTGGCTGACTCGGTACAAGCCTGGCGTATGCGGAGGGGAGACTGATTCTGGGCCGGGCCGTGTGGAAGTTCGACATGCGGTTGAGCGAAAAGTCGCAGAACTGGATGAGAGACCAGAAGGGCTACGTGACGTGGCTGAGACCGGAGATGGAGGTCTACGTGAAGCTGCGGTACGGATGACTTGGCTGCGATGCGACTGGAGAGTGCATAGTCCCGATGTATCGCTGCGTTGCCGCGTTAGGAAGCTCGGGATGCGCAAATCCCGGCTTCCCACTGAAGGATTATGAGGATGACGACAACATGAGGCTTCAAGCGGGGGCTTTACTCTCCTACTGTATTTGTACGTAGTACTGATATACATAAACGCCCTTGCTCCGCCTACCTTGCTGTACAGCGCCATTCGTCTTGTTTATTCCCGGCTTCAGGCGCCCGCAGAACATGATCGCTTGAAACTTCCCCGCTCATCGTCTCTGTACTTCGTAAGAATAACACGCCCCATATTCCACGGCATCGGGCCGCTGTGAACTGCTGCGGGCCGTTATCTACCTTCTTCGCTCGCGCAACTACACCATACTGCATGGACATAAGCGCGTGGTTTTAGCCGTGGACTTTACAGGCTCTAGTTTAGTTGCAAACGGTCGCTTTGTCGCTAGATCCTTCGCGTTGTCAGGGTTCCTCGACACTGCCTCTTCCTCCCTCGCTCTTCAGACACTGCAGCCAATGCCTGCAAACATTTTGTGTCAGCGTTATCTTTCAGAGCAGCATATACTAATATCAGCGAGCACTTAGGGGTGATAATACGTGTAGTATAAACAGGGGTTATCGTATGAGATTCTTGCGCCACACAAAGGGTAAGTCAACGTTAACGCACAACGCCGTACTTCCACCTCCTGAAACCTCTCGATATGCTGCACCTACTATCATTGCTCCTCAAATCTGGCCATTCCCCGTTAATGCCATATTTTTATTGACATTACCCGTGATTTCAGAGCATTGTCTGTCGTACTACAGGGACTATTTGCATCATCTTACTGGTATAGCAGATATCAATCACATTCTCCCTGCTTCAAGCCGTCATTATGCCTAGGGTCGAGGAATTCCACCTCCACCCCTTGGGTTGGGAGAGTGACCCAGAGGAGGAGCGATTCAAGCTTTCCACACTCGACTATTTATCGACAACGACCTATACGAACATGGCTGTCTTTTTTAAGCTGGAAGATGCAGACAAGGCGTTAGTACTGGATCGCCCCATTTTCCGAAAGAACTAGTTCATTAACTCTTCTGACAGCAAAGTTGCGGCAATACTCAAGCAGGGCCTGGAACGGACTCTCAGCCAGGTTAGGCATCTCGTCGGCACAATTGAGAGAGACGAAGATGGCTATCACTCCATCACCAGAAGGAAAGACAGCACCGTCAAGTTCGTCATTCAATATCTTGACTCTTCTGAGGATAAATTCCCATCTTTTGCCGAGATCGCAGAGGCTCACTTCCTCTCGTCTGCACTTGGCGATATCAACGTCTTGAGCAATGCCCCCATGACTTGCGGCAACAAGCCAGAAGCCCACCCTGATAACAGTCCTGCTCTGTCATCATACAAAGCCAACTTCATCCCGGGCGGTCTTGTCTTCAACATTCACACCCACCATTACAGCAATGGTATTATGGGCTTTTCTTCACTTGTTCAACAGCTCGCAGAGAACTGTTATGCCATTGTAAACGGGACTGAGTTCCCCTCCTTTGATCCGAAGTGCCTCGACCGCAGCCCCTTTGGCTCCTTGGGGTTCGACAGACCGACGGCGTCCAATGGGACACAGGTTGAGGCGCCTCCTCGGCCCGACCGCAACTTGCAGCACAAGCAGTCGCAGTCGCTCATGTTTCACCTGCGCAAAAGTCGGGCTATTGAGCTGAAAAAGGCTGCTTCGCCTAGTGATGGCTCCTGGATCTCTACATACAATGCTGTCTGCGCACTCATGTGGCGTGTCCTCTGCAAGATCCGGGAGCCTCTCTATAGGCCTGGCTTGGCGTATAAGCCCGTCTGGGCAGAAGGCGTGACCATCTCAAAGCTGTTTACCAACCCTCCGGTACCTCCCCGCATGCAGGGCAACCTACAAATCGATATTACGTCTACAGCGTCTACTATACCGCAGTTTACTCTAGCCCAAGTCATCTCAGAGGTGCCCTTATCTAAGCTGGCAGCCTACACACGTCAAATGACTGACAGTGTTACTGTCGACATGCTATCCAGCGCTCTACAGAAGCTTGCGAATGTGCGCAACAAGCAGGACCTGTCAATCAACGTTGATTCCTTCCCGCCTATGACCTTACTGATCAGCGACTGGCGGAGCGCTGCTCTCTGCACGTTTGATTTTGGCTTCGCTTCGCCCTCTGCCTACCGACACTTGTTTGGGGGGGTGCCCCTGTGCCAAGTTCTTGTCTATCCGCCGCGTAAGGGCCCAGCTGGCGATGATGAGGGAATGGAGATACAGCTCACGGTTGAGACGGAGCTTGCGCAACAGTTGGTAGACGATCCGGAATGGAAAAAGTATTTCGAATTCAGGGGTACTGATGCGTGGGAGGAAGGAAGCCTGAGTGATCATAGGTCTAAGCTTTAGTCATACAGCTAATTCGCATAGCTTTCTGGACAATCCAAGAGCCTCACGCGATGTTGCATATCTGATGTCCATAATGTCTTTACTTAGCACAACCTGACGTAGCAAAATGTGTTTGCCCCCACTACGCAAGATTTCCTATGGCTTGGAACTGAGGCTTAATAGGATGAAGTTACGGACTAAGTCCTGAAGACTTAGAGAGAGTCATAAAAGTGCTCCTCGGTGAAGGATTCCACCAGAAGCAGTAGTCAGAGTTGATTGTTCTCTTACTCTGACACCTGGTGGTTGTCAGAGAACAAACCACCGATCTTGTTCAACGCTTCCTCGGCCTCGAACACTCTGTAACAGGGCCCTGTTTTCTACAATGGCGCGATATCAACTACAACGGCAAACCCATCACCACCGACGGCATGGTGTCCTGTGAAATCCCGCTCGGGAACCCGGGAAGCCATCGAACATGACATACACCTGAGCCTGCATTACAGCTTAAGCTTAGCCGCTCGATTCGGATTCGGTGATACTGTGTGGTTCGCACTGTACATATGAGGAACACGTGCTTCAAACTCTATGACATCATGCAAAGCATACCACTACACCGTTCATCTAATAGGAACCCACACTGTCACAGTTGCCCAAACCAGCAGCCAAGACACTCTCGCCAACACAAACGCGGCACACAGCGTCTGTCTTCCTCGTACATCTTCTCGAGACAACAACGCCAACAACAACAAAGCCCATCACCTACCTCACTGCATCATGTCCGGAACCACCGCCGGCATCGACAACGGGACAACCGTGATCCCCGGGCCGGACATCATCCAGCTCCAAGACTTCTACGAACGCGCCGGCATTCTCCACCCCATCATCATCGGCTCCGCGGCCGTGATAGTGCTCTTCGCCTTCCTCCGCATCGGCAGCAACCGCTCCATCTCGCCCATCACCATATTTGACTGGGTCGTCAATGTCGCCCTGGGTAGCACCCTCGCCGGGATCGTCAACGGCAACTCGCTGGTCCGCGGGCTCTCGCTCTAGCCACCATGCTGGCATTTCAGTACATCACGTCGACCGTGTCTTCACGCTTCCTCCGGTTCTCGTGGCTGTTCCAGGCCCCGCCGTTGGTTATTGCGTTTCGGGGCATGATGCTGCGGGACGTTATGAAGAAGCATCGCATCTCGCCGACGGATGTGAATGCAGCGTTGAGGCAGAAAGGGGTGCTGAACATCTGTCAAGTGGAGTGTGCCATCATTGAGCCGAATGGGAGCATTAGTGTATTTACTATGAAGGAGTTGGAAGATGCAAAGGTGTTTCCAGAGGTGCTCATAACTGTGCCGGCGTATGAGGCGCTATGTGGGCAGGAGGATGAAATGGAGTAGGAGAGAGACAACGATGACTGAACGAAATATGTATGCTAGAACCATTGATTAACGCCTTCAACGTTATTCGGATTCAAGAACAAATTAAAGAACTACCATGCATGTGGCTTAGGTTAGCTGTCCGGCATTCATAAATTCATAGAAAGGATAGCACTCACGTCTTCGTCAACCGTGTTCTCAAAGTCAATGGACCGGAGGAAATCGCTCTCATCAACCTATCCCCACGTTAGCACCCAAGCCAACCCAAGAGGTTCAAGTGGTAGACCTACAATGGTAGAGCCCACCGTGGCCTCGGCATCAGCCTGCTGCTTACTCGCCCGGTACGCCTGGATGCTCCGGCGAATCGACTCCTTCATCAAAGTAGCCGTCATCGCATCGTCTCCGACAGCGGCTCTGGACAGCTCAGCAGACAGCTGCATCCAGGCACACGTCCGCTGACTCACAATGTCGGGTTTGCAGATGGTCGCCACTGCCTGCGAAGCTCGCTCAACTAGATCGGCCAGCATCTGCTGTTGGCCGCTGGGCTCCGGCCGTCGCCGACGCCGCTCGGCGGCTTGTGTGAGGAGCTCGTGACAGATGAGGAGGACACTGTTGGACATCTCGCAGCGGCAGATGTTGTTGATAGTAGCAAACGCCGGCGGGTCACCCATCACCGATACTGCCTCGGCGAGGACGGCCGTGGCCATCTCAACACAGACCTGTCGTGAGTAGAGATATCTCGGGTCATGCCATGGTCTTGCCAGGAAAGGGGCATGCAGGGCAATTGTTGCTCTGCGGGTCAGGATGTTCAGAAGGACTCGCATGCCGTTGTCCAGCTCCGGTTGCATGGTGGCTGGTACTTGATCAAGGAAATCTTTCAGTTGGGCGTCAAGTCTGAGCACCTGGTCGTAGCTGGCTGTCAGGTTGATGCCGTTGACCAGGCGGCATACTGCCATGCGTAGCGAGAGCGACTTGGCGAGACACGCGTACAAGGATGGCGGCGACATGCGTGCCGACGGCGCCGCCTTGATCTGGGCGTCGGTGATGCCTTCACTGAGCATGCCATCGTCAATGATGTCCGATGGTAGACAGCAGTCGTAGTCGTCGTCCCTGATAGACGGTGTACGTCCTTTGGCAAACGATGCCTGGAGATCAAACTCCAGAATAGAATACCACAGTCTCCTTCGCAGCTCGGCGTAGAAGGGCGATATCCTGGTAAAGTCCGAAGGCTCCCTGTGAAGACCCGCCGAAACCGCATTGCGCACCAACATGCCGGCCGAGATCCAGCTCCGGTCGATCTTGATCCAGTGGACGTCGCAAGCCACCAGCATGAGCAGGTGAGCTTGTAGATGGCCGAGCGTCATCTGGGCTCTAGGGTCTTGCTTGAACAGCCAGAACTGAACAGTCTCGATCCAGTGGCCCGCCGTACGCGAAGGTGAGACGGTTGTGTCGATCTGATCGACGAACCCGGATCCAATGGCACAGATGCTGAGGAGCTGAGCAAGGAAGTTTGGAGGGCCATAGTCGGACACTGCCGGGTCGGCATCCCAGAGTCGAGCGTAATCTTTGAGGAACGTCGGGATGTGGATGATCTTGTAGTAGGACTCGAATCTCCCGACGTAGGTGCTAACAAGTCTGTCCGTCTCATCGCGACAAGGCACCAAAGCCCGCAACTCGACATCGTGGGCTCGGACTGGAACCGTCTCGCCCGGCCTGGTGCTTCGCTCGATATGATAGAGCGTCGATACGTCGTCTTCCTTGTCCGGCTCGATGAGGAGCTTTGCCACGTCGGTGATGCGAGGAACAAAGTTGGTCTCGTGGCTTCTACCCCAGTAGACGGTCGCATCGTTCTCCAAAGACGACCTCTTTGGGGGTCGAGACTGTTCTCCCGCGAAGTGGCTCGACATACGTATCGACGGAGCGACTGCCATGCCAGAGGAGCTGGAGAGGAGTAACGGGTCCTTTCTCCGTAGAGGTAGGAGCGAGAGCCGTGAGTTGGGGGCCTCCGGAGGGATTGGAGGCCAGCAGTGACGCCGAGGAAGATGAAGGCGTGTCTGTCTGCGTCTCGTCCTTCACTGCAAAGACGAGCTGCCCCGGAGCTGTCTCGGAGGTCGCTCCGGTGGAGAGGCCATAACGACACTGATCAGCGATTTCGGCCCGGATGCAACGTTGGCACGGTCTGGATCTGTCACATTTCACCTTTCTGGCCCGGCACGCAGTGCACGACAGCCAAAGCCTGTGCTGTCGCTTTCGCTCTATTCTGATCATGGTTGGGTTGCCACCGGAATAGAGGCAAAACGGACTTTTGCCGTAAGGGCCTTAAAGCCGAGTGCTCTGCTGACGTAAGGCGGTGTTGGACCCGCCTTTTCTCGCCATCTTCCCTTTTGGGAAAAAGTCCGGGATCCATCTTGAGAGTGCCTCCTTACAGTATCAAGTCAGCATCAAGTCAGCACGCAACCGAACTGTTATATAAGGGTAGGGATAGGACATTGTTTGGCCTTGAAAATCGGTAGAGTAGCATTCATACCGTTGTTTCATGTTTAAAGCGTTCACCTGTCCCAAGTCAATATTGACTAGCTTCTATAAGCAAGCAAGGGTATATCCCAATGGACGACAACGAAGCCCCTCTGGGATCTTCCCCCATACCAGCTTCAAAAGACGAAGCATTTGGCTCGCCTCCTAGCCTATCCGAAAACAACGAGCAACATGGCGAGTCAGACTATCCCGAGGGTGGATTGCAAGCCTGGCTTGTCGTGGCAGGCTCAGCTGCTACCATGTTCTGCACCTTTGGATATCTCACCGGCTTTGGGTACGTCGACGAGGCCTTTCACAAGTGACAATAGGGCTCGGGGCTGACAGCATCATCATAGCATTTATCAGTCGTGGTACGGCTCGCACCAGCTCAAAGACTATGACCAGTCCGACATCTCGTGGATAGGATCGTTCCAGATCTTCCTCACCTTCTCAGTTGGACTCGTCGGAGGACCAATCATGGATCGGTACGGCACCGTGGTCGTAATGCCGGCTTCTCTCATCTACGTCGTCTCGCTCGTCCTCACCAGCTTCTGCACCGAGTACTACCAGTTCTTCCTCGCACAGTCCGTGCTCGGCGGCATCTGCCTGGGCCTCTTATTCAACACCGCCCTCTCCATCATCGGCCAATACTTCGTCCGTCGCCAGGGACTCGCCTCGGGGATCGTCATGTCCGGCGCATCTCTAGGCGGCGTCATTTTCCCCATCGCCCTGAACCGTCTGCTCAACAATGTCGGCCTCAGCTTCGGCTGGTCCGTTCGGGTCTGCGCGCTCATCATCCTCATTCTCCAGGCCTTTGCATGCCTGACTATGAAAACTCGCCTCCCGCCGGTGCGCCAGCACATGGACTTCAGTCTGATGCGACGACCCTTGTACATTCTCATCGCAGCAGGGGGCTGGTTCCTCAACTGGGGGATGTACGTTCCCCTATTCTACCTTCCCCCCTGGGCCATCACCGCTGGTCTGGATAGCGAGGTAGCACCCTACACCGTTCCGATTTTCAACGCCGTCTCCATCTTCGGACGTATCTTCGCCGGGACGCTCGCCGACCGATTTGGTTCGTTCAATGTGGTCATCGTGAACGGCCTGCTCTGCGCCTTGATGCAGTTCGTCTGGCCGGCTACCACCTCGGCTGGCGGAGTGTACTGTGTCTCCATCTTCTCTGGCCTGTTCATCGGCAGCATTGTGAGTTTACAGGCGGCTGTGGTAGGGCAGATCACTCCCGATCCCAAGTATATTGGATCTGTGATGGGCATTACGATGGCTATCTGGGCTTGTGGTGGCCTGACAGGTCCTCCAATTGCTGGCGCTATACTGAACGTGAACGGCAGCTTTGATGGGCCAGCGTACTTTGCTGGGGCATCGCTTGTTCTTGGGTCTGGGCTTTTCCTCATCGCAAGACTCTTAACTGATAGTAGACTTTTCGCTAAGCTCTAAATGACTATTACGCTACTATGCGCTGGGGAGGCAACTTAAGGGCTAAAAAGACCCATATTAGCTCCTTATGATAAGAGTAAGTTATAGTAAAATAAAGAATAGAAATAATTACACTTAACCCTCACATAACTTCCGACACAGTGTCGCAATAGGCCCTAGCGACAGGCAAGCTATTCTCTGAAGAGCTCAGGCGGGTTAGTGTACAACGCCCTGCTCTGGCTGCCAACGCTCAGCTTGTCCAGCGCGTAGTTCATGCCATTGAAGGTAGCGATTTGGTTGACGATGGTGGGCTGCATTGCCTCAGTGGATTTCTTGTCCGTGTAGCTCCACTCTGTCATGGGTTTGGCGGGCTTATACGTTTATGCCGGACCCGTTGCTGGCCCTCCTTTTCAGTGGTGCCTTGGTCGACCCAGATCGGGCACTGGTTGAGGCTTTGCCGGTGGGGAAGCGTGATCATGTTCCCTGACCCTATCCGAAGCGCCGCTTTCCCCTTCAAGTTGCTATATGGCGTCAATACTTGTCTTAACGCGCTGTACAGCTCATCAACAGCAAAGGTGCCCGCTACGGCTAGCCGGTGCATACATGCTGCGCGTGGGTCCGACTGGAGACCGAACATGCTCATCGAGTACCGCAACGCTGTCATCTCCGTAGATACCCAGGACCGCATGTCGCGGACGATTCTGCACTGCGCGGCGCTCGCAGGGCATCTGGACCTTGTTGAGATTGCAAAGTATTACAGTGCTCTGGATGTTGTTATTGACGCCGTGAAGGAGCTGATGGGGGAGAATAACAAAACGGAGAACGAAAGGGAGGCCCTGTCGACAGAGTATGGTGGGTGGTCGTGCGATGGCTGCTTTAGTGTAAGTTGCGTTGTCCTTCTTAAATTCCTCAAATGCGCCAGTAAGGCTAACATGATGTAACAGCGGGTTTGGGGCCGCTATATAGTTGTGCAGCGGATGATTGCTATAGCTGCTATGGGCTGTACTTTAAATGCATACTGTGCAAAGATCGAGTCCACAACCTAGTGCATATCTTAGTTAAAGTAGCAGAGTGGATGATAGGGGCCAAGGTGAGTGTCTCATCACCGCTGGGTGCTAAGAAAGTGGGAGGTATTTTAACGACCTGGTGCCGACGGTTGTCGCTTAGCGGCTTTTCATGGACATTTCATGGCTCATGCTAATTTATATAACATATTTGGAAACAGTGTTGCGCTATATCATGTACAATAGTTGTGTGATACGACCGACATTGATTACTCTATGCAAAAACTGCCAACTGCAGTCTGCCATCTCACTTGTTGCGAAGTTCGTCATGTCGGCACAACCTTCAGACGGGGTGCCACATGCCTCAACGGTGAATGAGGCTACCATAACGTGTGACAAGCTTCCTTCAGAGCTATTTTATATTATGTTTCTCGGTAGGCTACTATATACTGGGGCCAAATCGTGTTTGCTTCATGGATTAAACTAATTTCATACATGGTTCAGGTCGATCCGGCAGCTCGAAATACCCCCATCACTTGCCATACCATATATCCACTCAAATCTTGGAACAAACATGCAAAACCCTCGCCAACGACTCTGTCACTGGTCAGACGGCTATTCAAGACAAGATCTGCGTTCTGTACAAAGCAACAACTTACACAAGCAACTATCTGCGATTCTACGAGCCTGGATCCTTATACGACTCCCTCCAAGTCTCACAGGGAAACTATGCCACGATGTATGAAATACTCTTTAAGGACGTTAACCTTGTCAGTCATTCAAGTCTCGGAACTCTTCAAGCCCTTCTTTCCGGGGTAGGTAACACATTACCAGTTGGTAATGCTAAGAACTTGTATGGATATGCTCTGACGGCCCAATAGGCTGCCTTAGTATTACTTCTTGGTCGAAAATCTCAGGCATGGCACTTAACAGCTTTAGCATCGAGGATTCTAGTGTCTCGCGGCCTTCATAACGCCATAGAGGAGAGCTTTAACGGGGACGTAAAGTCCAATATTCGGCACTGCCTTTTTTGGTGCTACTACATGGACAAGACTTTAAGCATGTTCATTGTTTGACCATCATCTCTACCACATATGTCATAGAACGCTATGGCCCTGGTCCCCACGGATATAAAAAATCCCTCAACTCTCAAAGTCAAGAGCTCGGTCAGGTTTTCCTATGTCTAAGATGCCTGTCTCTCGATTTTTATGATACGTCAAAATATAGAAGAATGTCATGTGTCGGAGACTGTCGGATCTCTTGGAGTGGAGCTTTATAGTATTCTCGAAAGCATTATGCAAGTAAGTGAATCTTCAGCCTTAAAAGCCAGTCGCTTTGCGCACTCAGGAAGACGCTAGGCTAATGTATGGTGTATAGCTGCGAGATGAATGGGCCAAGACTCCCGACCTCGCGCTTGAATGGGACACAACAAACTTCACCTTCTACGCTGTGCCAACAACCGTTCTCCGACTCGACGCAGCCCCTTTGCATAACTTCAATAAGCGCAAGCAATGTTTGCAATATGTGAGGAATGCGCTCTTGTCCATGCAAAGATTCTGAGTGAACATCCATTCATTGCTCAATGCCACTACGAATTGTTTCTTGTAGTACGCCCTCTCCTGCCATTAAAACATCCCCTGTCACTGATATCGTGTGATAGGACGGTTCTTTCTCGGGTATCGTGAATGGTGATTCCATGAAAGAAAGAGTACTCAAGGTTTGTTGATTCTCCGCTCTCGAACCCTGGAATCTGGGCTAGATAGTATGACTTCTCGATCTTGTAACGGTCGAGATCTGCGAGGTGCTCTAGGGCAATGGGCATCGCTTTCATTGGAGTCAGTGTGGAAGTCATGATTCATGAACGTGTGTGAGCCGGAAGGAGTCGAGTTCCGAGTCAGATCAATGTAAAGAAGCGAAACTGGTGTGAGGGTGTGTCGGGCATATTGTACTATGCTGGGACTGTCCCCCTCGGGTCCCCCGATTAAGGACGCCGTCAACCTCGGCTGCGCTGGAAGAGCGCGATCGTCTCTTCTAGTCTGCGTTACTGCTGGACTGCAACCTCGCCTCAGCCACCGTCTTCCAAACACTTGCCATCGCTTCGGGCCTGTTCAGCCTACTCACCTCAACGGCCGCCGAGATCCAGCAGCTGTTCCAAGACTCGAAGCTCACCTCCGCCTTTGGTCATTTGGACCGATCACAAGAACATAGCCTGCGAATTAAAAGAGAGAGTGATCAACAGGCGTCATAATAGGTACATCATCGATTCAACATAAACATCCAGTAGGAGTGGGTCAGGCGGCTGACGGGAACTAGGACGTTACTGCGGGACGAAGACGGACGCTAGTCGATCGTTCTCGAGACTCGGTAGTTAAAGATCGATCTTTGGACTTAGATGCGGGGTGAGCGTGGGGCACTGCCGCTGCGCTCCAACTTGACTCTTGAGACTATCCATGAGAGGCTGCATGTGACAAAAGTGAGGCGGACGGTGTATGTATATCTGACCCTGGAGCAATACCCAAGATCTACGGAATTACAAGGGGGTTTCGCAAGGTTCGCCTACACCGAGTGCCTAGGATAGAGCGTTAGGCTAACAGACCTATCATTCAAAAGATGGTCTCACAGCTGACAACCCTCTGGCATCGAAAGCAAAATTTGCGATTTGGGCGATTGGATGCAGTATTGTGCGTCTACGTTCAATCCACGACCTTCTATTCTAAGCCAAGACGCTGATGCACAACCCAGATGCCTTTGACGTCATTACTCACATTACCATTGGCAAATCTCTTGGCTTCCTTGACCGTGGCGAGGACATAGACGGCTACATCAGAAAGCTTGACAGCCACATGGATGCAGATGCGCCAGTGAGAGCCAACGTGTTACATGAAGTCGGCCGTCGAATTCTCTGACTAAATTTACCACTAAGATCTGCCATCTTCCATGGCTGGGGTACCTAAAGAAGAAGAATCCTCTCAATGGCGTATTCAGAAAAGACAGCAGCTTTGTTGTATCCTTTGTTGAGGAGCAGATTCGTGCTGGGCACGAGTTGAGCAACTCTTTGCGCGATGGACGCCAGATCCCAAAATAATTCCTCGACCACTACATCAGCTTGTAGAATATTTACCCCGGAGTTACCAGCGAAACTACTATACGATCCTATTCCATTACAAATGTAGCTTCTGGAAGCGATTCTGTTTCGATCCCACTACGGTCAGTTGTCTACTTTGTTCTCCGCAAGCCGCAGGTTTATACCAGGTTGATGAAGGAGTTACGAGAGGCCGGGATAAAGTCCCCCGTCCCGTTTGCCAAGGCCCAAGCACTCCCCCATCTAGATGCCGTTGTCAAAGAGGCCCTCCGACTCCATCCGCCAGTGGGGCTCGGACTAGAGCGTGTTGTGCCAGGGTCAGGACTTCAACTAGACAACCAGTCTCTTATTGGTTCCTGGGTGCAGGTATCGGTTTGCGTCTGGGTCATCAATCGGCGAGCGGACGTCTTTGGGGACAAGCCTGACGAATTCTTTGCTGAAAGATGGCTACCGAGCGATTTAGAAGACGATGAAGGATACAACACTCGCATGGCGAAGATGCAACGTGTCAATTTCACATTTGGACACGAATCAAGATCCTGCCTAGGGAAGAACGTCAACCTCTTGGAGATTTATAAATTGCTGCCAGCTTTGTTTCTTGAGTTCGATATGGAGCTAGCTAGTGGCGAGTGAAGGACTGGAACAGTTGGTTCGTGCGGCAGTCAGGCTTAAAAGTTCGCCTTAGCATGTGTCAGAAGGTGGCAAGCTCCTGACTGACTGACTGATTGTATTTCGCCTTGGAAAAAATTGGGCTGGATTGATGGTACTAGTTATGCCGTATGTAACTGTAAGCAACAACCTCTTAGCAATGCACAATCTTCTTGCAGATCATCCTGAGTGCTCTAGGCCTTATCCAAGGATTAGGGTCACTCACCAGCCACATAATACCAAGATCAGCCGAGAGCTCGTGTGATTCTGCCTAGCTATGCAAAGCGGCTAGTTTACTTCGCAACCTGAGACTGTTTAGGGTGATAACCATGGATGAGCACGACCTCAGTGCCGCTGCTAATGGCCTGGCCAAGCAATTAGTTTCATATTCCCTCTGCAGCTACATTGCATCACTTACGGCGTTAGAACCACCCCACACGATTGAATAAGGCCAATTGCCATGCTTAGTGCCAAAAGATTGTATCCACATACCCACAGCAGGTTGATTTGGATCTGCTGTACAGTTTGCTTCGCAATCTCGAGTAAAACCAGTATCGATCCAAGAACTGCTCCCCAAGTTAACGTAGCTGAAAATAAATAATACGCTTGTGATAAACGTTAGTTTCCAACTCTTTGTGGACGTAGCAGCCTACGATGCGGACCTACCAGACACAGTCCGCCCCCTGTTTAAACCCGGCGGGCACCTGGAACCGAGAAATGTAGGCACTATGCGTTTAAGCATAATAAGGCTGGCGCTTAGCTGTCTTTCTTATAGCAGTTATAAATTAATTTATTATCTCTCTGCTTCTCTTGTCTTTTATGCTTTCACTAGTCCCTATCAACTTGCTCCTGCCCTTATTTACTACTTATAATTCTTTCTAGAAACTATTAGCTTGTATAAGTATTCTATTAATAACGCATCTACGATAGAGGCATCTTTAATTCCCTTCACTTGACAATTAAGGATCCTGAGTATTGTAGCATTCGACTCAACCCCCACATCAGTGTTCTCTTCTCTTAATCTTAATGTCGAATTCTCGCTGGAAGGCAAACAACTGACTCCTTGTGCTCCACGGATTATGCGGGTTCACAATCTCAGCATCGAAATGACGGAAGAACTGGGCGATGTACTTATACATCTCCACGGTAGCAAGATCCTTCCCCACGCAGCTCCTACTGCCCATCCCAAACTAAAACACGACAGTTAAAACAACGTTCGTTGGCCGAGCTTCGGCGAAAGGGCTTGACTTACAGTAGTGAGAAGGGACCTCTGTCGCTTGATCGTTTCCTCATCATCAGGGCTTTTTGCAAGCCAGCGGTCCGGGCGGAATGCGTCGGCGTCTGAACCGAATATCTCGGCGTCGCGGTTCATGCTTTTCGGGCTTATGCTGCAAACAGACCCTGGCGGCAAATAGTGTGGACCAATTTGGACTCCTCTGTCAGCAACATAACGAGGTAGTTGGTATTGGATCGAAGGGTGGAGTCGGGTGCTTTCGCAAACAACCGCAGAAAGATACGGCAACTGTTCAGCTTCCTTGAACGTTATCTCGATTTCCCCTTGGATCAAGCCCAGCGTTTGGTAAGCTTGATCGATCTCGTTCATCAGCCTCTGTTTGGCCTGCGGATGGGTAAGAAGACTGCCAAGACAGGCCGGACTCTAAACGAGCCTCACAGGTTCTCCAGTGTCGGATTAATGCATCCCTGACAAGGAGTAAGAGTCTGGTCCTGAGACGACATTGAGAACTTACCGACGGTGGAAGCTTGTAGAGCAAAAGCGACATCGGTGTGAGCGGGAGGTGTTATCTAGAGCGTAGGCTGTTAGCTCAAGGCGTATTGACCTTGAGACCCGGGATTATGAAGATGACGAGAGACGCACGAGAAAGCTCATGGCGGTTGAGATGATCTACCATTATGTTAGTATTGGTTCATCATCGTTATAGTTCTACCGCCACACGCTCGCTTACCGATCTTTGTAAAGGGCGCGGAGCAGATAAGGCACTCGAACCTCGGTGTCTTTGAGGCCATCATGAGGGAGAGGCTTAACTTGAAGTGTGGATAATGCCAGTAGGCCTCACAATTGGACTCAAACCTGGATCACATCAACATCAACGTGCTTGGAGAAAGGAAACAGGTGACGGCTCGCTTCCGAACCCTGCTCTATCAATCCGTGATGGTCTACAGACCGTAGTCGCGGCCTAAACCCACCTCCAGGTCTGATCACGCAGCAAATTCCCCACCCCCACGTCAACCAAGCGGCATATTCATTCCCCACCTTCGCAAGTTCAAGTTCCCCGGTAAGGGTTAGACCAGGGGGGAGGGTCAGCTGGACTGCATACTCGTATTTGTAAGGGTTAAGTCTCAACATTGAAAGTCTAATAGTGACTTGGTCTTAACCTTCAGTACGTGAAACGCACTAAGAAGTGTCAATGCTGTAGCATCGGGTAGGAAAAGCGGCAGAGGAGTGCCCAATCAGAGACCACAGCTCCGAGAGGGATCGACCCTCGGGACATTCCCCGCACGCTCTAAAAGCCATAACATAGCATTTCCGGTTGCCTTGGCAATTGCGAAGCTGTGACGACAAGGGATGGGAACGTACTTAGACTGGAGTCAAGCGCCTTCGCCCTTTCGGGAAATTCATCTGCTTCATAACAATAATTACAGTCGGGTATCATGCCAGTCTCTTCCTTCTCAAGCCATTCCGGCTATGAGTCGCGCAGTTTCACCTACAAGACGGCAGAAAAACTCCAACTGAAACTCGAAGTCTTGGTCCCCCTAGAGCCTTCCACTGATCCAACACCCGTGGTGCTACATTACCATGGAGGATGGCTGGTACGTTGCTGCTGTAGAAATAATACACCAGAAGTTATTCATTAACCGGAGTAGATTATCGGCGACCGCTACAGTGTACAGCCACACTGGCTGATCAACGCCTGTTTCCGACGCAGGTGGATCTTCGTCAGCCCCGATTACCGCCTTATACCCGAGTCAACAGCCCATGATTCAGTCGACGATGCGGCGGATGCATATGAGTGGGTTTCGACACGCCTTGCCGCCGAATTAAATATTAGCATCGGTCCCTTGATTCTGTCGGGTTCCAGCGCGGGTGCCTATCTGGCTCTGACTGTGGCCTCAATCACGCCGACAAAACCGAGAGCTCTGTTTCTACTCTACGGGATGCTCGACCCGGCTGACGAGCGGTACACGACCAAAGGAACCAACGTCCTCGGGCTTCCACCCGTTGAAGCCGGCCCAGTCTTGGCTCAGTTTGCTTCTGCAAGCAATGAAAAAGAGGTTGCCCGCTCAGGCTATCCCTGGCCTGACAACCTAGTAACGGACTCTCGATTCGGTCTCATCACGGCCTTACATATGGAGGCGCTCATCCCGGACAAAATGACGGGCATCGACGGGCTAAGCAAAGAGATCGCCACCCGCGGCCAGAAAACGTCCATACCAGCTTCGGCGCAAAGGCTGTTTCCCAAAACATTTGCTGACCTGACAGGGCTCCCGTCCACGTTTATCTTCCATGGAAAGAACGACAACGTGGTACCATGTCGGTTGAGTCGGTCAACAGCGGAGGTCTTGCGGGTTCTTGGCGTCGATGTCACCACTGAGTTTCCAGATGATGCCCAGCATGCGTTTGACTTCCATTTGGGGGATGTGGACTTAGAGGATACCTTAGCCGAGAAGCAGCTCACAGCAGCTATCCAAGGTCTGAGAAACGTGATAGCATTTCTTAACAGGGTTACAAGCGAGACTAGTATAGATCCCGAGATTAACCATGATCAGCATTCGGGATGAGACGTGGACACGGCTCGGGATGGATTGCTGCCTACCTGCGGGCCGGTTTATGAACGAAAGAGAATACCGTCAGGAGGCCACCAGCGGGGGGTGCTGATCGAGTAGAATAGAAACTACACCGGATAGCTTGTTCTTAATCTTCCTAGAGTCCTCAAATATTCACGAAAACACCCAGTACATCCGAACCTGTATTAGACATGGCTTCGACGCAAACCCTGACAGAGAAGGGAGTTGTAGTGAGCGGTTCTCCAATGGGACTTGGTGCAGCGATTGCGACAACTGTGCAACTAGCCAGGCATGTTCACCGCATACAATACGTTACAATACATAACCCTCGGTATCTACCTTACCAAGAATTTACCGGGATTTTCAGTTACTCTCGAGACTCCAACATTTAAGTCTCTTTATTGTTGTGCAAACACTTCAAGACAACCTCAGACAAATCTACAGTCATGACGATGAATCTATGAAGTTTCTTAGACGGCTGAACGCATCACTTTGTGGCCTGCTAAGAATGTTGAAATTTGTAGACGAAATGGACAACCCCCCGTTGTAGTTATCGTCGCTGGTCCCGTTGGCCTTTTCACTGCCCTACTCATTGCGCAGGCTGGTATCAAAGTGACAGTGTTCGAGACTGGAAGCAACCTTGACCAGTCTCCTCGAGCAGTGGCGTAAGCTCCCCCCGGTGTCTTCCATCTATCATAAATGAGCATGATAGCTTATACCTTGACAGTTATTTTCCGGCCGTCTTGGAAGAATTCTCCCAAGCAGGCATTCTTGAGGCCGTCAAAGAAGCCGGCGATAATAACACCGAGGGATGTGACTGGAGAGACGGCAAAGCAAACATGCTCTTCCCACTCACAGCACCTCCACATGTCCCCAACTTCGCCGTTCGCTTGTCCCAGCCAGAGTTCTACCATCATCTTCAGCGACTGGAACAGCACGACGACTCTGTCTCTTACTGGGTCCAGTACCAAGCCAACAGTTGTGAGGTAGAAGGGACGTGCCGGTATCTAGTCGGAACCGATAGTGCTCGCAGCACGGTGAGGAAGAGTCTGGGCGTCAAGCTTGAGGGTTATACCTGGGATTCACTGCAGTTCGTTGCTGTCAATTTCCAATATGCTCTTAGTGATTTTGGCTGGAAGCCTGCGACCTTCTTCGTTGACCATATTGACTGGGGTATTGTTGTCAAACGCGGAAAGGGTACCAAATGGCGATTTGCAACAGGAGTTCAAAAAGAGCCCACCCAGAATGCAGCAGCGCTCGATGAGGCCAATATCGCTGTGGTCAAAGATCGGCTTTGTCGTCTGCTTCCAGGAGATACAAGCAAGATCGAATATGTGGCCCTCGCACCGTACACAAATAACCAGTGCTGCGTCACCCACTACCGAGTACGCAACGTGTTGCTGGCTGGAGACGCTGCTCATGTGAGTATCCCACTCCATTGTGGCGGTCGATAGATAACACAGAGATATAGCTTAACAACCCTGTTAGCGGGCTCAGACTCACATCTAGCCTGCTGGATGCCGCGCACGTGGCAGACGGATTGAAGCAAGTGTTGCTCGAAGCAGCAAGCCCAGATGTGCTCACCAAGTATGCTGAGAAACGACGCGCCATATTCCGAGATGTTACAGATCCCATCAGTACCGGACACTTGTTGAGGCTTATGTCAACGAGTCCGACTGACATAAAGAAGAGGGCAGACTTCTTCGCCACGCTGAGGAATCCCAAAGAATTATCCCTCAAAGTTCAAGCTGGGCTACCAGACTTTTCTCTCACAACAACGTCGACTACAAAATTCAGCGTTCACCAGGAGATAACTTGGTTCATATCCGTCACCAAGCCTGATGGGTGGTCCACAGAAAGATTTGAACATGAGTACAAAACTGTCCATGCCGGCATGTCAAAGAAGGGCAGCAAGAACGGCTCACCTATACGCGAATACATCCAGTTGTCGAACCGTCCGCGATACCACAGGGCACGCAGCGACCTGGCTGGAACTACGTGACCTGCCTCACATTTCCAAGTCTCTTTATTGTTCATGCCGGCTTTCAGGATCCCGGTTATCGCGCTACCGCCGGTGCGCATATCCTTTGTCGGCTCGATCAGCAAGGATGCGTTGCTAGACAAGTGGGTAAGTTCACCCGGGGAGGAGTGGGCAAGACTGCGCATGTCGGCGCCATCCGCGCTTGGATTAGATTTTCCAAAGTAGGACGACAAAGACGGACGATTATACTGAAGCCTGGTTTCGAGAGCGGGCAGTCAAGGGTGCGCAACTTGCGACGGAGGACGTCAAAGTCAACTCGTATATCCTTTGGCAAGATGTAACGCCATTGATTCGAGTCACTTATCGACGTCATGTGCGAGTTTCCTGTTACAGTACTCGTCAGCCCAACCTAATACAATTTCGCGCAAACTGACAACTCGCAACGACAGATGATGCGCCACGGTCGCCGATTCCTACCATCGGCATATCTCAATATCAGTCCATCTGTGGAACAAACAGTTGAACAATTAGACGAGACTTGGATGCGCTGGGTGGAGCAAGAATCGTTGAAGAGGTGAGTTCCCCTAATCTTCGGCTCTTTGTTGTCCTGCTGACCAACCTCTCAAGGCAGGACCGTACATCGGCATTTTGTAAAGTGCACTCAACGAGCTATTATTAGGGACAGCCTCCCACAGATGTCTTGTCTGGAAGTGTCGGCCCCTATTCCCGAGAGGGCTGAACTATGGGCTGCGAGCTCAGCGGATGAGTGGAGGCGAATGCGCCTCAATCTCCAAACAGCCGATGACAGGTGCAAACTATCACCCAAAAGCTTTCTCGCAGACGCCGCAGTTCTACAGAAGATGCCGTCCCTACAAGACGGAGGCTTTGCGAGGATGATGGCGGCATGCTCGCTTCTGTCCATGGATGTCCAAGACCATCGCCGAAACATAGTATTCACGATTCACTTCAAAAATTCGGGTCCATTGGCATCTAGGCCACTAGCTTGTCTCTTGGATCAAACAAGAGTTCTGGTCGACAGCGAAACCCCCAGGTCTAGAACCACTGCAGCCACGGAGTTCATGTGCGAATTCCACGTCTTCTACACAGGGACGCGAACCTATCTCATAGAAGCTTTACTGGGAAACGAAAGGCATGTGAATGCTGGAGAAGCTTTATCTCGACTCGAAGAGTGGCAGAGAACGCAACTGGCGAGAACTGCTGTTTGGCACGCAGGGCAGCCTTTCAGGATTGCCCAAATAATTGTTCCCAGGGAACGTATAGATTTCCAAGCCTTTGCCCTCTTTCATGCTGCCCTCCATATGTGAGCATTTGATATTGTGTGCAGATCATCATCAACAGCCACAGCCGAGGTGCATCATCAACACAACGGGGGAGAGATCAGCCTCGACGGCTTAAGTCTCTTCAGACTCAACGGTAGATCAGTCGCTACCAAGGATGCCCTTGCATCCCAAAGGCCAGCGAGATGGTTGGGATATCCCAACACCTCATTACTTTGATGCCAATCATGGGCGACTCTGGGTTAGAGAACGCCTTCATTTTGCCGCTCCTCGGCGCACTGGAACACCTCTTCTCGCCTCCGGTAACCGCAAGACGGTAGCCTTTCTTAAAGAATGCCTGCCAAGTGCTTCGGTCACTTGCACGGGGACCTACTAGGCTTAATTGACAACTTCAAGTCTGGATAGCTCAGCTGGATTAGCTCCCGTGTATGAATTGAACTAAACTGGACGATAATGCTGGACGGCGACCGGTTGTGCTCAGTTTCTGATATTCTACGAGCGAACATCTGAAACTTCAATACGAATGTATGAGAGCAGACGCAAAACCCCTTTCTTTTTGCTGAGAGGCAGCAGTCTTAATTTACAAAGCTCACCCTGCTGGACTGTTACTTTGCCACGACATACTTAGCTATACGTACAATTTGATATATTTACAGATCTCTAGCAATCGTAAGCGCCCTTTAATAACCAGAATATTCCGTCCAAAGTATCTTCTGTTCTTTGCTCAATTCGTGTTGTCAACTGAGGGACGAACTCTCAAAAGTGGTGAGGCAGGCCAGGATATAGGTCAATGCGTGTGCCAATGCCATCCTCTTCCCGAAGAAGACGCTGATATATCAAACCTTCATCACGTAGGCCATCAAGGCCGTAGCGAAGGCCGAGAGTACGTGTGTGCAAGATGATCTCCCAATGGACTTACGAATAGGGCGACCCTGGCATAGCCTACTCAAAGTAGCGTCGGTGGAGGAGGGTCTGTAAATGCAGCGCCAGGTGATTGGTCGATGCAGAGATATTCTTGGGCAAGATAACTGCAACACCTCGACGGATGAAGCTGGTGTGGTGGTGAACTTGCGAGGAGCGGAGCGGCTTGTGCACGCTCATCGCCCACCACACCACGATAGGACATTCGTTCGGTGCAGTAGTAAGTAGAGCTCCCTGTCGCGGATAGAATTGACCAAGCACGAGGTAAAGATGGTGCGCTTTTTGGCATACTCGGAGGAGGAGGGGGACACTGGCCTGGATGGGCCTGCACTTCAGCGAAGACCAAGTGGATGATATGTTAGATGTGCTCAAGATAAAAGCAAAAGAGGCTTATAAAAAAGTACTATAAACCTTTATTTTAAAGAACAACGAAGGAACATTGCATTGAGTCCGCTAGGCTCCATGACTATAGATCATACAACTTACGTCCAAACCAGTAACGCTCTCTCGCCTTGCGTATTGATAATCTCACACTCACTAATACCAAATTATCGGGTAAGTAGTGCCTTATGCAACTCGAACGGCCCGAAGCGGTCTTGGGTCAGTGGGGATACGTCGTAACTCCTGTGCAGAAACATTATACATAAGCAAAGGCCGTGTTGACCGCCCTTGTGCTTGCATAAACCGCAAGTTGGCCGCTCCAGCCGGAAGCGCACCCCGGGCTTCCGTACTTCCGAGGCTTCTTAGTCCTCGCTCAGATCGCTGCCTTGCAGTAAGACCAGTCCCTACTGTTGCAAACGGGAATACAAATCCTGGATGTATCAGTATATAGTTTGCGAGAGATGCTAATAGATAAGAACTCACTCCGAGATCCTTGGACGAACTCAACCAACCCTTTTATGACCCTAGGGTCAATCCTCCGGGAAACATCGTACCGGTCAAGGACATAGGGAATCCCAACCTGTCCTAGTTAGTATTCTTCAAGGGTTTAATGCTTCCTGGGCTGCAACTTGCCTGTCTATTGTCATCCTCAGGGTCGCGATAAAACTCAAGTGAACCCCCGAAGAGTGCATTCTCAAACCATCGACCCGACTCCCCTGTTGACTGGTCCTCCTCTCCAATTGGTGCTGTGTAGCCGAGATCAAGGTGACTGACAGTTGGAGGTGTATAGCTGTAACCAGTATCCCTGCCCCCACTAAGGTAGGCAACGAACGCATGGCAGAGCTCATGGGCCGCAGTAGCAGCAAGCATAAATTGAAAGTTCTTGTGACGTTCTAAAGGTCGGGAGGCGGATCCGGGTTGTCCTTGACTAACAATCCCGCCAATTGACCTCCTGGCAGCTTCTACCATGTCGGCGACTCGCTGTGTCAAGAATAAGTAATCATCCCAAATCAGTTTCTGGAAAGAACTAACTTCTTTATTGAACGTAAGGATAGCCGCCAGCTTAGGCTTGAACATTGTCAAGACTCCATCCCATATCCCAGCAATACGTTCTGTGGCCCCCAAGCAGTCGGGGTTGCCTAGATCGCCAATTTGGATGGTTGGAAAGTCTGCTCGTAGGGCTGAGAGGAAGTGCCCGACATAGTCACGGATGAGATTAATATCCCCGCCGAATTGATGCCGCCTTGAACGGTGCCACTCTTGGACGACGAGACAACCGAGACTTTCAAGTGTTGTTCTCCCTGCCGGGGTCTCGAGGATTTCAATGCCGATATTGATAGCAGATGCCAGCTAAACAGAAGGATCAGTTAAGCTTAAAAACACCACAAGCTCGACGATTCTGCTTACCAATGTGAATTCCCAGGAGTTTTCCTCGATCGAAATCCACTCCGAAGGGTTTTGCGGAGTTCTATGCCGGTTGCGTACGAGCATCAATAACCTGTTGATGCCGTTGGCCGAAGAATATAGGGGCTCTCCGCGAGGCATGGTTGTACGGAGGATAAGAATAGGAAACTCTAAATTAAGCCTCAAAAGACCGACAAGGGAAGCGAAGAAGTAGATGAGAATCGTACAAGTAGAGCGAGGCTCTGTTAATAGCACCGAAGACCAAATTTATGGCTTTGTTTGTTTGTTGTCAAGCTTCCGCATTGCGAGGAGACATCGCGGCGCTTTTAATGCACAGAAAGGGGCTTGTTCTTGCTGATTGCTGGCATTCCTTCTTGTTGGTCGACTAGAAGGCCGAGGCAGCCTTTCCTACCAGGCGCCCTTGGCCTCAAAAAGCCCACCTAGCATTGGGCCTGTGCGGCTGTGCGCATATGTCGATTCGTCCAACCAGACTGTTGGGATAGTTCAGCTCGTTTCTGGGACCTCGTGGGATGATGTGCTCGACCCTCCGCAGAGTGGAAGCTCCGGGATTGGTCGTCTGCTTCTAAAGATAGCGATGCCGAGTGGAGGACTCATCCAGACATAAGCGATTACGGATGAATGCGCGGTAAATAGGCCAGTGGTATCATTTGAGGTCTTCGCATCGCTAGGTTTGATGGTACCTGGCCGCCAGAATCGGTCCATGTAGCCGCCCGCTGGGTTTCAGTTGCTACGCAGTGAAACGGAAGTCGAAGGACTCGGCGGCTAGAGGTTTCGTGAGCCCAACCAACGGCTCCTTGCCCTCACCAGCAAACGCTCCCCATCGTTATCCATTCATTGATTGGTGAGATGATCTACCCAGAAGCCACACTCTAGACCAAATGGTACAATAGAACCCGATTTAAATTAGACAAGTTGTTGGGGAGAGGTCTGATATCGAATATAGCGTTCCAATCGTTGATTAGGTGAGGTACTTAGTTCAGGGACATAGCTTGGTACCTTTACCCCGCCCTGGCTGGCTGCCTATTAGTAATCCACGCAGAAGAGTATCAACTCAGGTTAGATCATGGCCTGAAACATCATCTCCCATTTCTCATCACCAAAGCATCGCTCAAATATGCGCGCACGCATCGAAACCCCCGAGCCTATTGTCTACATTACCCCCCCTCCTCCAGACCCTTCAATTATCGAGGTCCCTGATCAAGATGTTCTCGACGAACAACACAAGGACACGTTCCGTCAAGCCCTGAGACGCCTCTTATCCACCCCTGTGGGTGAACTTACATACGCCCAGATCCTTGACGGGCTGCCAACAGAGCAATCTCTGTCGGACTCGTATGTCTGGATGCCCCGCCATCCAGTCTACGAGCTAGGGCATTCCGAGCTATGCGAGGGCTTTCTTGATAAGGCGCGTGACTTTAGGGCCAAACTTGACCCTCTCGACTTGCGCTTCAAACAATCTGTAAGCCAACCTTATTGAGACACGTTTCCCCTTCCAACAAGCTAGCTCTCTGGATCTCCAGTGGCTAGTTCTGATTGAAATCATGGAAAACTGAGCCTGTTTCTATAGCTACTCAGCGCATTCCAGAATACTGTGTCTGGTTCAAAAGAGTTTAATCTACGCCTCATCGAGCTCGTCGTCGTTGCGTGTCATCAGATAGGCAGCTATCTATTCGAGCTAGACGATGGGGCTCACAAACATCAACTCCACCAAGACTGGGTTGATACTGAGAGTCAAGTGACAGAGGCAGAAGCGCGACATCGAGGGTATGCACTCCCACCGACGGCTTTTTTCCACAGATCATATCAAGCCTATGAGCAATACCCTAGGGGCCGTGCGGATGTTGCAGGTTACTGGGCCGAGGGGAAGATCTTTGGTGGCGTTGTTGTCTTTGATCGCGGCGAGACAGAACAGGAGGCAAGTTGCTCGAGCAGAAATACCTGGCGCATATCTTAACTCCCTGAATAAAACAAGCTAACAAGGGGTGTAGTGCAATTCCATGTGGATACATGGAAGCGATATCAAGGGGCCAAAAACCCTCTATCCGCCAACGCCAGAGCAACTCGATGCCCTGGTTCACTTTCTTTTAGCTGACCTAGACCATGATGCCCAGTGCCCTCTCCCTATCCATGGAACCTCCTTGAACCGGCCGCGCTGGGATGCATACGATGCCATTACTCGCTTTCACATATTTCGTGATAAATATGAGAGAAAGGTGCCAACGAAACGCCCAGACACGGGGTGTAGAGGGCCAGGCGCATCTGATTGGCCCGAGATAGTCGACCAACATACTATCATGCTGGCGATGGGCAGCAGGAAATGGGGTGAACCAGTCGACGAAGAGGTAGTTGCCGCTGCTGAAGCTGGGTTGAAAAATATTACTCCCTCGTCGCCTCTCTGGAAATGAGGGGATTTTGTCACACACATTTAGTAACACCGTATTCGAAGATGGATAAGAGGGTCAGGAAAGCGAAGGATCTGGCCATGGGTGCCCACGTGGCTCCGGGACGACTCAATTGGAGAAGATGGGCCCCGGCGCTCAGATTTACGACTGCTCTGGTGAGCCGTGTGTGTCTTGAGAGGATTTTGACTTTTCCATATCGTCAGCAATGCCGACTCGGGGTTGGAAAGCTCAATCGCTAGAAAGATGTCATCTTTAATAAGATGTTGGATGGACCCCTTGTATGGCGGTATAAGATGTAGATTTGTAGGAGGCATCTTTGATTAATATAAAGAACTATTTGAAAGTTATACAGATCCTCCCATTATGTCTGATAACGGCTACATGGCATACCTAGCTGCTTTGCCGCCGGAGACGTGTAGGAGAGATCTATGTTTCATAGTTATTTATTCCTGAGCGTGATATCTTCTCGGAGGCCGACGACAGCAGTAGTCTCCACAAACCTTCTGGTTGGACCAAACTACGTCTTCGCACACACCTACACTCCTGCAACAGTTTCCAAAGTGCCACCGAATTTGGTTCATCTCGGGTCGCTGACAAATCCAGCTCTTTGGCATGGAGGTGACATGCCTTCGGTCTAGTATTCTTAACTTAAGCAAGTTTATATAAGCGCACAACGGTTGACGTGATTTGGAACTGAACAGGTAAGTCCCGGCTGAATTTATCAGACCGTTCATTTTCATGAGGGCAACTCGTCTGTCTGCTACAGCCGTCATAACCAAGCACAACTTCTCCAGTAGGCTTCTCATCCACAACCATAGCCCCCAGTCAACAGCAAAACCTTCATCATCACTAGCGGTGCCTCAAACAAGAATACATCACTGTCCCGTCGTGGTGCAGACTGCAAATGATGCGTTGCGAGATATACTCAAAAACCCCGTTAGCCTTCCTAACCCAACCTAACTGCGCCCGCCCAGCTGTTATAATAACATCCAGTACTCTTACACCAACTCTTGTCCAGTTAATCTGCCTTATCGTATGAATAATAGCAAGAAAATGCCGGTTCCAAGTTTCGCCGCATTCCAGCATCCATGTTAGACAACAGGCTCAAGTCCTGGTCCCAACAGTCCATTGGGCCTCTGCTGCTCGCAGGACTCGGGGGTGCAAATGCCTTTTGCCGCTCCATCTCCAGTAACCTCGACTGGACCATCCTTTCCACGGCACGTTTCTCAAACTTGGCGGCGTCATCAAATGCGTCACTCTCCTCGTCATCCTCTTCTCCGCCCCGTCGCCGATGCGAGGCAAACCGCAACGGCGTCCGTACAGGCTTGATCTTGCGCACAAAATCCCGCCTCCTTGAGCAATACCTCTCCGATCTAGCGCTCCACAAGTCCTTTGCCATCTCGCCAAGCTCTTGCGCCCGCGCTGCCGCCAGGCCGGACGGGCTCACATCGACGCCAGCTTTCCACTTGCCCGGCACATATTGGAAATCAGCCCTGAGGATCATGGCCCTGACGTGATTGCGAACTCTAGTGTCAAGCAGCTGCCCCGATCCAGGCAGTACATGGTCAACTAATCCCTTATCTCTCGCCCGAAAAGGGGATATAGGAACCATGTCTCGCAATAGGCGCCTCGCACCCTCGGCGCCACATCTCCCGCTGTAAGACACCGTGTGATATTCGGACCCGTGGAGACCCAGAGCTCGATATGCGGGGTTGAGCACCGTCTCAGAGCCCACAATGACCGTGTCGCATGCAGCCGCCAGGGCCACGCCTCCCGCGGCAGAGTTGCCTCGCAGTGCAGCAACAGTAGTGATGCTGCGACGCGGAAAGTCTTCAAGTAGCATATGCACCACATCGTCGATGCGATTAATGTTACGCCACGACTCGGCAGCAGGATCAGGACTCGCCTCGATGACGTTGAGCGCGATGCCGTTGCTAAAGTACGAGTCGCCGCCCATGAGAACGACGGCACTTAGACGTCTCTCGACGACGTGCGTCGATGCAACAAATTCGAGCGCCTCAATCAATCGCGAGCATTGCTCTGTGCTCATAGCGCCATTGTAAAAATCAAAGTAGACATAAGCGACGCGCCGAGCATTGGGATGCGACGCAAAGTCAACCCAAACCTCTTGGTGCGTCGAGTGTGCCGCCTTGGACCAGTCGACTGTAGGGGATGGCGTGAGTGTGAGAGACCTCCTCAGCATGCCATCATCTATGAGGCCAAGCTCGCACAAGCCGTACGCTGCAGGCACCTTGGGCCAGAGCATGGCATCGACCTTGCGCTTCACTCGCCGCACGTGAGTAATCCAGATGCCTTTACCGTCACAAGTGGCGATGCAGACGGCGCCATCCCTACATGCGATGATGCTGCCCGGGTCGTCCTCGAAACCTCTCAACAGGTCTGGTCGCTCCTCCATCGTGCCGCCGTAGATGTATAGGCTTGGGCCACCAAACAGCCGCGAAAGACAACCCGGTTGCGAGTCGGCAGAGCGGACCCTCCGTGAGATGTCACTGGCTGCGTCGGAGCGTACATCAAAGTCACGATGGGCGGCTTTGAGAAGAGGGCGGCGATGGGTTGCACCGCCGAGGAAAGGGAGCTGCTTTGTCACCGACGCGAGACGATACGCGGGCTCAGGTACAAGGCGGGAGGAGGCGTAGGTGGAGGGATGACATGTATGTCGATGAGCTGCCGTCGCGATGCGGATAAGAGCAGCTAGGGTGGCGGTGATTGCAGCCCTCGTGATGGGACCACGGTATAGCTTCGACTTTGTGACTCCCGGTGAGTCAATGTCGATTTCAAACTGCTCGAATGCCCAAATTGGGCCGGCATCCAGCTCTGCAACGGCTTGCAACACAGTGACGCCCCAGTGGGAGCGGCCTGCCCGGCTCCAGGTGCGTGTTTGGAGAAGCTGGCTGGACTCGGGGACCGTTCCATCATCGCCCATGAGGACCCAGTCGATGGCACTCGGACCGGCATCGCCGGGAGGCCCAGGATGGACAATAAGGGTGAGGTAGTCTGTGTATATCTCGGAAGGAACGCGAGAGGTCAGAAAGGGGCAGATGATGAGGTCTGGCTGGGCGAGCGCTGCGGCCTCGATCATGACCTTGTCCGAGAGGGCATATTCAATAGTGACTGAATGTGTCCGACACAGAGCAAGGAACAGCTGCTGAGAGAGCGAGTTGTGTGCTGTGCACAGAAAGAGGATCTTCATGGTGGTGGAATCAGAGAATGAGGTACGGTGGACTGTCTTGGCCCTTCACGCGGTATGCGTGAAACTCGCCGTGATATAGGTGTGATGCCGTGGAGTAAAGGTCGTTCGGACATCTGATCTAGACCGCTCACTCGGTCTTGAGCATTGTATTGAAATTGCTTTGACAGTTTGCGATTCAGCCGTCAACAAGTTAGCGGCCGATCCAGTTCAGATCGAGGTCAAAGCGGCTAAATCTCTTCATCGCTATGACACTTCGGGCGTTTAGATTCAGGTCGAGATCAAAGCGGCTGGATCTCCTCATCACTGTGACACTGCTAGCGCCATTACGGATAATTGTCAGCCTCTAAGAGATCTCTTTATGGCGCAGGAGGGGAAATTTTCAACGCGCTACGCAAGGTGTGCAACGCCCGAGGCTTGAAAGAAGAGCTGTTCAGCTGTTCGGCTGTTGTCGTCGCGCAATCAGCCAACCAACAGCAACCAGCGTCATGCAGCATCATACAGGCATCACTCCACAATCGATACTAGCAACCTCCCTGCCCCTGAATATTGGTTGGCGATCATCACGACTGCCACTTCGGGTGGCGGCAAGCCTCGATTTGTCTCAACACCAGCCACCTATTCAGCGAGCAATGCCCGAGTGGCTATTGAGCCTGGTGAAATGACAAACACACCAATCGCGGATCGACGAGGCACCAATAGTGCTATGCAGCACCAGCTGGGCTTCACACATGACGCATCTTTTGACAACCTAACTCCAGAGAACAAGTGAAACACAACTCAATTGCCCCATTTCCTAGATATCACGTAGCTAGGTACCGTTTACGTGGCCATGCTAGACACATGACGAGCCTGCCCGAGCCCATAGGAAACGTCTATGGTTTTGTTGAACTGCGTCCACGGTCTGTAGGGCTGCGATAGAAAGACCACACCAGAGAGCACAACTCACATTAAGAAGTGCCCGCGTCCCCAGTCACTATTATCCAGTAAAGCGCCATCTCCTCTTCACAGGCGGGCTTTGTCCAACGCCGCCACCAAGCTGTTCAACATGTCTGCAGCAAATGTGTTCCATGAATACCAAGGTCGCCCTGTACCTCAGAGCTACAATGCCGGTTTCGTCGCTCTTAGCTGCGTCGCCAGTCTCGTAGGTGCTGCCTCGACTCTCGAGTTGATCAGTCGCCGGACGGGATCAAAAGGACTATTCAACCAGTATGCCATCCCCCGACATAACCAAGAAGATTACAAAAACATGTGGCTCACCCAAACAGGATGCTCCTTGTGAGCTCGGCCGTGACCATGGGGGGTATCTCCATTTGGTGCATGGTACGTGGGCAAGACGCATCGGGAGCGTTGCCTGACATTTGCTTACATTTCCTAGCATTTCATCGGCAACACAGCTATCAACCTCGCCAACGGAGAGCCAGAGCTGCAAATACAGTATTCGAGCGGTTTTACCGCAGTCTCCTTCTTCGTCCCGATCGTTGTGCTCCTTGCTGCCTTTATCGCTGTTGGTACGCATAACGCTGTTTCCTGGCGGAGAGTCATAGCCGGTGGTATCCTCTGCGGAGCTGCCATCTGCGGAATGCATTATGTTGGAAATGCTTCCATTAGCAACTACATATGCATCTATCAACCGGCATACATCGTCAGCGCTGCGATCATCTCCATTATTGCGAGTACTATAGCTTTAGCCATCTTCTTTATATTCCGAGCCAAGTGGGTAACCTCGTGGCGGAAACGTACCGTTTCTGCTGTTGTGCTGGCAGGTGCTGTTTCTGGGATGCACTGGTGTGCAGTTGTTGGGACTCGGTATCGACTCATCAGTATCAAGTCTAAGGATAACAAGCTGTCACGGAGCGCAACGGTTATTGTTGTCATCTGCCTGGTGAGTCTATTGCCAATGTTCACAGCTGCAGATTGCTAATTTCGACAGTCTCTCGCTGCCAGTGCCATCATGGCCGGGTTGGCGATCCTCCGGGCTAACAACATGCGGAAGTCCGCCCTTCGTGCGCAGCAGATTACCTTGGCTGCTGCTGTCTTCGATAAATACGGCAGGATACTTGTCGATCCTGATGGAGTAATCCCTAGTACGGTCATGGCAGATTCGTTCTTGGAAAGGGTATGCACCGGTGCCGCGTTCTGTTGGATCACTCTAACTTCGTTAGAATACGAAAGAAGGCTTCACTACTGCCCATCCATTGTTCCATTGGATGTTCCAGGCTTCGAGAAACTGGAGCGGGATATCCAGACTGATTGACGGCATGGGGCATCACTTGACTCAGCTACCAGACTCGGGTTACCACGGCAAAGGAAGACATGGTATTCGGCTGATTAACGACCATGGCGAGATACTCGAAGGCTATGATGTTGTTTTTCGAGAGTTGTTCTGTCTAGCAGCTGCTGCGCTGGGCAATCGATTGCATGAGGATCTTGCTTCTGTCGGTCTTCTCTGGGATGAAATCCTCCCAACCGGATCGAGGCCCAGCCGAGCCCACGAGCGTGTCGATGCAGAAGAGGGCCTTGGCTCGCAGCAAGGATACGCCCGTGGATCGCTCATTGTCCTGGTCCGCCGCGTCAAGACCGATAGCGAGGCACAGCGGTTGACATCTTCTGGTCACTGTTTTGCCGACCTGCGACAGGTCTGTGACATCATCAGATGCAGCATGCAGATCCAATCTGCCGACTTCGAGGCGAAGCTGCGAGACATGGCTTCTTATGCAACGGAACAAGATCGAGTCCCGCCTGGTGTGCACTTGGGCTTCTTCGCCATCAGACCACGAGTCAAGCTTGGATTCGAGGTGCTCGTGAGAAAGGGGTCCAGACACGTCCTCCCGTCCACGACCCTTCCCATAAAGAGATTCGAGCCATGGCAAGCGGAATTTCTAAAGCAACTCCACAACTTGACAGTGACGAAGCTTCTTCAATGTCTACGAAATGATGCGTCGAGCAGATCCCCTCGCGAAACCGAATTTGCCCTGCAGCTCGGTGATGCATTTGAAGCTCTGCGCGAGTTTGTCCAAGAGCCCTTCTTTGAAGATGCTACCTTTTCATCAACCATTGTGCGTCTATCTAGCCGCCAAGGGGAGACGTTCATGATTGCATTGCGACTGGTAATCCCCATCCATTCAGTGTCGTCCAGCCCCAACTGCGAATTAGTACCTCTGGGCCTTTTCAGGATGCGTCAGGTAGCCGAACGATTCCAGCAGGGTTTCATCGAGGGCGTGCACCGGGAGTTTTGGCCCATTCTAAAGGCATGTGGCTCCCCAACCGATGGGTCTCAAGACAGATCGTCAGGCCTCTCACCCAAGTTGTGGCGTTTTGGAAGCGCAGAGACATCGACGTGTTCCGACTCTGTCCAGACAAGCTCAACGATTAACCTGTGTTCACCTGACGGAGGTAAACGCTCGCAGTCAATTGGTACAGTCGATGATATTGAATCAGACTCTCGGGAAAAGAGTCAGCAGTCGCCACCATCATATGGTGGTATCATGGTGTCCCAAGAGATCACCATCAAGGTTGAACGCGGAAACTCATACATGGGGGCGTATCATCAGCCGACAGAAGTCCAGAGCGCTGGAGTTATAAACACAGCTTCAACAGCATCGGGGATACAGCTGAAACCCATGGGCCATATAGGGACTAGCGTTCAAGCTGAGTCTTGGGATGAGACGGATGATTACAAGATGGGAAACATCTTGTCATTTGTGGATATATTTTTTGCTGAATGTATTAGCAGTCGGTAATTCATCCCATGCTCCTAGATTAATGAAACAACCTTAAGCTATAGAGAGCAAGCCTACACTACTATAAGAGGGCGCAAATCACATCCCCGCGCTGTATTAACGACCTTTACTTTCTACAATGCTTAATTATCATATTCTAATTAGATTATCTTCTCTTTAAAAACCGTAGGATAACCAAATCAATTCGAGATATCAGTGCTAGTCTCCAGATACCATAATAGACATGCCATTAGGACTGGCATTTAATGTAATTAGTGCCCCGTCGGCGCTGCAGCTTCACAACCATGCCAAACACACTCCAGCCGGGCACCATGAAATCAATTGTGCCTAAATTCAGATGTTTATGAACAATGAAACATGGTACGATCAGGTATGCTAGCACTAGCGAAACCTTTCACGTTCATCCTCAGCTCGCCAGTTAGTCAATGAACACGTGGGATGCCAGATCGTGTCTTTGGGAGAATTCTTCATTATTCCACCACCAGGCTATTTGATTAAATGGCATGGGTCGCTTAGATCGGCTAATTGGCCGTTTACCGACGACATGCCAGCTAGCTCCCCTCTTCTGCCCAGCCTTCACCTTGTCCACGATACTCTAGCTTCTCGCCCAACACTCTCCCGGATGATTCATCTTGTGCCTCAAGAATCATGGCACGTGACTGTCTTCGATTGTGTTCGAGAAACGGAATGCGAGCCCGGTATTTGGCCACAGGGACTGGGAAAGAAGCCCCTTGAGACCTGCACTGTGGAGGTCTCAAGGAGCCTGAGACGACTCAGGCCAGAGCTAGATGAGGAAGGCCTAGCCCCACAGTATTGAATGCGTGTTCGGGCTTTGACTCTGCCGTCGTCGGGGTTGGACTTAAGGTAGATGGGTCACAATTGACGAAGAGCAACGAATGAGTAGGCTCAGAGACAGGCTTGCGGACAAACTGGGCTTTAGAGCGCCGAATCACTTGACGTACCAGTTCCATGTCACTATTGCATACTGGCCGCGACACGTTGACAATGAAGACAGAACTGAGTTGAATAAGATGTTTATAGAGCTTCTACCTGCGGTCAACATGGAATTCGACCTTGGGGCGGTAGAGTTTTGCACCTTTGAAAACATGTGTGCCTACCCTAGACTGTTCTATCTCGGTGATGTGAGGGAATAGAAACTACGAACTTGTGAGACAGTGTTGAGTTAAGTGGGACTGGGTTGTGCTAGTGCTTAAGGACTAGTTATAAACGAGGTATAAGGCATAAATAAATTGCGTTATTGGTGGTTAAATGATTTGATAATGCTATCTCGCCCCCTGCGCCCAGATAATTAGAACAATTCAACAAACAGGGATAATTGCTATGGCTGTTCCTAATACGACAATAGAATCAAGAGACATTTGAAGCATTCATGAACCAATCATGAAAGTTTATTGTTTAAACACGTTAGATTATGCCCACGTAGCTTCTTTCGATCCTTCATTACAATCCCCAAAGTATTCTCGTCTCCCCTCCAACTATTCCTGCTTCTCTACCTTCTTCTTCTTCAGCAAGCCCAGTATTTATTGGAGAGCTTACCTATAGAGTGAGTCTGAAACAAGTCAGCTTTCGACTCCCAAATGGACGTCTTCTCATGGCCTGGTTTTGATTAAAGGCGCAGTCGAAATGGAGACCTCGTCCCCCTTTCGATGGCCTCGCGGTTCAAGGATTCTTTTATCTTGCGCTCCGCGAACGATTCCATCATACCCTCTGCAGCCCTAGAAGAAGCTCAATATACAAGCCTGTTGAATTCAATATGTCGGATCGTTGGGTGCGTAACTAGAGCGGGGTTGCGAACTATCCATTGCTGATATAAGGGAACAGATCTCTTTAGAACTTTGAATGGTTTTGAAAGTTGAAGAGTGCGTTAAACTACCAATACCTACTTATCCTTAGGCGTCCTTCCTCACACGCCTTCGCACACTCTCTTACCCCTTGGCTAAGCTCCCATGCATCTACCATCACCCTCTGCACCTCATCTCTAAGCCATCCGCCTCATCCACCGGCGCCGCGTAGAGTTGCCATTAGACACGCTCAAGCTTCCCGTCAGTGGCAAGTCCCTACTACTTCCACCAACATGAACCTGATAACTGCCGCTCTGCAGTCCCCACTTCTGCGCAACGACATCCCACACGCTCAGGTCCCGCCGCGTCAGATCAAACGTCACCGTCGTCGTCTCGCCTGCCGCGATTTGAGGCTTCTCGAACCCGCGGAGCTGACGCGCCGGGGCCCCGGGGATTCCGACGAACAGCTGCGCTACCTCGGCGCCGTCTACGCTGCCTGTGTTGGTCACGTCGGCTCTCACACGCGCCACGACGTCCCAGAGATCCGTCTGCCCGCCCTCGGCGATAGCACCGGTCGGGTACTCAGCCGTGTTAGCCGTCGCGATGTTGCTGACCTGCAAGTTGCTGTACTCAAATGTCGTGTAGCTCAGTCCGAAGCCGAACGCGAAGCGCGGCTCGATGGCCGCCCGGTCGAAGTGTCGGTAGTCGATGTATCTGCCCTCGGAGAAGTTGCTCTGCGGGAACTGGAGGAAGCGGCCCTCTGGCTGATCCGGGTGCAGCACGGATCCGTAGTCGGACTCGTTTCGGGCGACGGTGTACGGCAGCTTGCCAGAGAAGTTTTCATCTCCGTAGAGCAGTGAGACCAGTGCCTTTCCGCTCTCCTGGCCGGGCAGGTGTGCGTAGACGACGGCCGTGACGTTAGCGTTGTCGATCCACTGGTCGACGAGTCTGATGCCGGCGTTGTGCAGGATCACAATCGTGTTTGCGCAGCGGCTGGCGACGTGGAGGACCAGGCCGTCGGTGTAGTCGTCGCGGAGACCGGGACGATCGACGCCTTCAGTTGCAAAGGCATTTCCCAAGACCAGACAAGCATCACTTGCGCCCATGACGTCAGGGACGGGCGAGTTAAAGTCCCAGAAGAGTTGCGTGTTGTCCTGGTCAGCTCGAGAAACGAGGGCATCGAACGGTGAGATGAAAGTCGACTGCGAAGTTGCGCCTGATCCGCCACCTGAGATGATGGTGCCGTTGGCAGCGATGGCCGACACTGGTTCCTTGGATAATCCCGTGAAGGCTTCGGTGAGGGCAGCAGACATGCCCTCGTCGCCGGACTCAAGACCAAGGCCCCAGGGTGTGAAGGTAGAGCCGCCATAGTTGTTCTTATCGGGGGATTTGGCCGAGTAGCCGAAGATGGAGAGCATCCTGGGCCGCTTCAGGGGTAGTGCGCTGTTGGTGTTCTTGACCAGGACGTGGCCCTCTACAGCGCCCGCGTACAGGATGGGCTTGTCTGTTGGGTCTCTTGCATCGATGATGTCGTGTGGGAGAGACAGGTTAGCAGGCATGCCAATGCCTGGGGCTGGAAAGGATTTGTCTTGGCCCATCTGATACCAAGAGGCGATGACGCTGATATCTGTTAGTGGGATAGCCTATTCTCAATTATGGATACCAACGTACCGAGTAGCCATATCGTCGAGTCTCGATTCAGAGACAGAGCCGTTGGTCACACTCAATGTCAGGTTGTCGCCCCAGTAAACTCCACCGTTGGGCATCGCCACGTCCAGCCCAGCCAGGGCCGCACCGACACCGCTGTGTTGCGCATACCAGTCCGAGACCACAAAGCCCTGTTCTCGGTCAGACTACATGGAGCAAAGTGGGGGATTGAATGGTAGATTACCTGGAAGCCAAGCTCTCCTTTCAGGACGCCGTTGAGCGTCTTGCTGTTCTGGCAGCCATACGAGTTGTTGATCCGCTGGTAGGAGCACATGATGTTTCCAGTGCCAGCGTGCACAGCATCTTGGAAAGGCCTGTTATGAAATTAGATAGAACGGTATATCCGCTGCGCATAAGTTCATACCAAAGGTAAAGTTCGTGCAAGGTGACATCGTCTATGTTGCTAGACTGAGCAGAATTGTTCGTGGTTGGAATACGATCCGTCTCTTGCTCGTTTGCAATATAATGCTACTCCAAGCATTAGTTATGTGCACTTGGTTTCCTTGTCAAGTCTACGTGAGGTGGACAAACCTTGGTGCTCGTTATGACGCCGACGCCCTGAACTCCTACAACAGTCTCATGGACCAGAGCGCCGCCAAGGTATGGATCGACCGAGTAACCTGTGGGATATTAGCCATCTGGGACCATTCTACTAGAGAATTTTCAAACTTACCTTCCCAATTCCGGCCACCCTCGACAACTCGACCAAGAGGACCAACCACAGGGCCCAAAAGCATGTTGACTCCCTTTCTCTTAAACTCTCCGCCCATGCCCATACCTCTCTTGTAAGTCAACTCCTTGTTCCAGCTACGAGGATGAATGTGTTAGATGATCCATAACTGAAACATTCTTCAAGGGCGGACTGGGGAAAACATACGACGCGCCAACGTGAAGGCCGCTCGGCCACGAGCTCACAAAGTCGGTACCTCGAAGGCCCTGACCGGCGTCACTGACACACATTCCGGGAAACTCCAACCGCTCAATGGCAGGAATGGTTCCGGAGCAGCCGTTCGGGGCGGAAGCTCCTGCCGTTAGATTGACCTGCGCACGGAAATGTTAGACATTTCGGCCAAGGACGAAGAAGTGAGGCTTGCCTTTTCTTCTAGGGTCATCTGCGCCACTAGCGCTCTTGCCCGGGTGTAGGCGGTCGACCAGGCTCCAACACCTGACATCTCAGCTATAGGGAGATGCGAGTTAGCAATGACCAGGTCTCTATTATGAGATGGAGAGGACAAATGGTCACTCACGTGAAGGGAACACGGGAGGAGACTCCCCGAAGAAGTAGGAGTCTTCGGTGATGACATCCTGAGCCTGAACGGCTGCAAGAGTTGTTAAAATGGCAATGCCCGCGCCAACGAACGAGGGAGCCATCTCGACAGTGATGATTATAAGTAGCACGTCTTGAGAGCCTAGAGCTGAGAATCAAGGCATTGCAGCATGGCATTAACCGTTCCTCTTATATCGTTTGCATGCTCCCTCTATTCGCAGTTTCCCAACATCCCTCTCGGATAATGTACGGCTCAGTTGAAGCGCTAATAGCAGTCCGTACGACGACTAGGCATGTTCTCGGCGGTACCCCAGGCCACTTCACATCATTCTCGTCGCCATACCGAGCGGACCGAGACAATTCGGTCCGGTTGTTGGTCAGGAGGCCAATTATTGGTTTCTGTGGAGGTTAAGCCCTCCCTCACAAGTCATAAACGGCCTTTACGGCTAGGCCTAGACTAAGAACAGTCGACAACGTGGGAAACTGGCGGGGGAGGGGACGTCGGATTGTGGGGGAAACATCAATACTAAGCGGGGATCATCCGTTCCTCGGAGTGGGTATCTCGGAGCCAAGGGGGGTTTATGGGGTTCCCCGACTTAAGGACCCACTGGTCCAGTGCCCTTTAAACATTTGATAATTGCGGGGAAAAGGGGCAAAATGCGTGAGGAATTAGCCACAGACTGATGCTGAGGCGGTGAGCTCATGTCACGAGTCTAGGAGTAGTCGTGAGTACTTGGGTCCATTAGGCGAAAGAATCAGTGGAACTAGAGATGATTAATGGGTTTCTGAGTCGAGCGACACCCATAGTAAATAATTTACATTCTTACAGTCTATTGAAAGACATGTTGCTAGTTGCGGCCTCTCGGAGTGACGCACTCCGAATACCCTCGTTAAGCGATAACGCCACACGTCATACGAGGGCCTATTAAGAAAGGCTGCTCTTTCGCCGACACCACACTAAAAAGAGGTTGTCCGATCACCCGAGGTTTCTGCGAAGAACCAACCGTTTCTTCCAGAGCACCTGGTTTACAGAGCAGCTGATGGCGCTAAAAGGAGATGGGGTTCCACAAACAATGGTAGCCACACCACCATGCGGCGTCGCCGGTCTCTCGAGCATCTTGCTGATCCACCATGCCTGTTTCTTAGAAAAAGAACGGCCGAAATATTGCCACTTGTTGGCCCTTAGTCTGTAATAGTACTAGGCTTTTCAGGTTTATGAGAACCGCGGGTAATGAGCTCGGCACTTGCGGGGATAGATTTTCTAACTCGTTTGATGCCTCGCTCTTCGCGAAGACGTTCCCTACCCTATTCCCGCTTTAGTGTCGGAGAGTCAAGCTTGGTTGAATAGGCCATACTTAGAGTGGGAATGGCCGCCGACTTGCGAAGTAAGAACGTTCAGGTAGAGGCGGCTGTATGAGACCTTGTATGCTCGTGAAGTCTGCATCTTCAACGCGGGCAGAAAGGTCAGCGGTGGTGAAAGTCGCGCTGGAGGGCTCCTAAAGAAGCAACCTTCTGTTCATCGACCAGTCGCTCACTGTTAGCTTTAGCTTCGGCATCCCAATCTAGGCCATGGTTCCCTACTTTAACCTATGCATCAACATGGGCCCAATGTACTGTGAGAGGGGACAGGACAAGGCGGGCCTCAAATACAACCATCTCGTGCTCTAGATTCGCCAAGGTTACCTTGGCTCCATGGATTCTGAGGTCGCTAACGCGCTAAGCAACTTAGCCTTGAACATGGTCGCGTGTGGGTAGGACACTGAAAAGGCACTCTAGATGCTTCAACGGAGCCTGGAACTCCACCTTGCCAACCCCCCCAAGATCAACAAGGCGGTCCTCCACCTCCGCCACTTCAACCTCGGGTTTTCCAACCGGGCTCTAGGGAGGCTCGAGGAGGCCTATGCCTGTGTCGGCAGGGCTAGCGACTGTGCGAGGGCTGAGTTTGGCGAGGACTCGAGACATCTTACCATATGAGATCATCTCCCCTAAGCTCGTGGTAGCGATACACGATTTGACTGATAAATGCCAGATCGTATCGCATGCACGCTGGCTTCGCGCTACGAGCGCACAAATACGAGGAAGCATTTGACCACGCCGTGCGTTCCCATGAGATTGCTAGCTGTCCGACGCCATAACGCCGTGGGTAGCGTCCTCGTTTTATTACATAGGCGACATAAGACTCAGCCAGGGAATGGCCAAGGAGGCAATGTACGTATAGAGGCGAGGAGGGAATAATGTTGTCTTCCATCTCTTCTAAACAGGTCCATCAGGCTAACCTTGGGTGAAAACTGCGAATACCTTGAACAGGCTCGCATAATAACGCAGTTAAACGAGCGGGAGAAGAGCGATGCTGGGAAGTCCGCCTGTGTGATCCATAAACTTGCCCAGTCGTATGCTATGGCTGGGGATGCTAAAAAGGCCAGTACCCCAAGCCGCGAAGCCGACACCCTATACCAGCGGCTGATCCAGACAGGGGAGTAAACCGGGTCGGATGATGAGAAGGAGAAGTGGGACTATCTCATTTGCATTAAGTTTCGCTGATCATGTTCCCTCTACGGCTTACAGCAGCGCTACCGGCAGCTTTCGAGTGGGAATGTAGCTTGCCAGGCACTCATGAGCTGGACGAGAAGAGCCTCTTAGTTCCTTCCAGCCAGGGCGGCAAGCCCGAAGGGGCGGCCGTTGAAGTTGAGGGACAATAGCGACATCGCGGCCACCGGGTAGCCTAGAAGACATAATGGCTAGTTAATTTACCCAATTGCGCATCCTTCCTAGGGCGGTGCACACCTACTGCCGGCCGTGGCTATGGTTGAAATGAAGCCATCCGATGGACTAATAATGACGTTGACTCCATGATTTCGAAAGACGCGTTCCACTCCCGAATCCCTCGCTACCTGCCGCATGTGGGCGAACATGTGATTATAATCGAGCGTAGAAGTGTTCTGGTTCTGACATTTGATGAAAGTGTCCTGCCTCGGATGATCTGGATACCTGCAAGTGGCTAGTAGTATGACTCTATGTAGATTCATATACATACGCGGGGGCAACTCTTTATCCGCGTGTTTATCGTTGAACTCGATGATATCGGTAATAGTTTGCATCTCGCTCTCCTCTAAGTCCTGGAGATATGATGTGAGGTCTCTCTTCATATCGGCCACTATGAAAAAACATGTCAGGCGAGTTCTATGTGAGCTAAAAGTGCTAGCTAGGAACATACTAGTGATGATATCGTTACTGTCTTTGCCCTCGAGCTCGAATGCATCGACTGTAATAAGGTCAATGTTGTCGACAAACTTATTGACTTTGGTCTTAATCATATCGTATGCTTCGCGAGTCTCCTTGAGCTATCTTAAAGTTAATCGTAGTGATAAGGAATCTGGTGCTGGGGATGTTTACTATTTGGGCTTCGGCGCCGTCTATCGGCTTGATGATGCTGTCCGGGTTTCTCCACCTCGAGTAGTTGAGAACTCCGACCAAGATACCAGACCATCAGTCATTCAGGCTTTTTGTGTACGACTCTGATGGACTCCTAGAGGCAAGAACATCAAGTAACACCGCAAGGTCGTAAAGAGTCTTGGTCATCGGCCCCGCCGAATCAAAGTTGAGAGACATAGGTACTATGCTGTGCTGGGGGATAAGGCCAATGGTGGGCTTATTTGTGTACAGCGCCAATCTTTCCACAAGACAGAGAAGTGACTCGTCAGTCTCGGTGCCAATCGAGACTGGAGCGTAGCCAGCAGACATTCTAACAGCGGAGCCGGATGACGAGCCAAAAGGGTCTCGAGACGAGTTAGAAACTTCGTTGTGTTAGGAACGGAGATTCATAGAGAAACACAAAAAAAGAAGATATGGCTCACCGAGTGCCCATCCTTAGAGTCTAGGGGGTCTAGGCCGCCGCAAACATAGGCAGACTGCACTTGGCCGCCGATTGCAGACCAGCCGCTCGGCATTATGGATCCACTAACATACCGTTAGATATTGTTATATTCTGATACCTAACCACTCCAAGCGGAATGCCTAGGGTTTCTTAGATAGTTCCCTTTCTTGTAAACTATTAGCTAATAGCAGAGTCTAATCTATACTATTAAGACCTACTAACAGACTTATAGTAGGATTAAGTTATATGCATTTGTGCCGTTAAAATGCTAGAGGGTATAGAGGATAAGGGGCAGTAAGAGCTATCTCTAGATAGCATTATATCTTTATATCTTTAGTCTTAGCCTGTATAGTATGTTATCTAATCCTAAGAGGAATAGGCGGGCTGATCCCGCACAATGTAAATAATACAAACAAACAAACAAACAAACAATCAATTCTAGCAATATCTAGCTTCAGATATAGCTCACATTCCTTGTTTTACTAGCTGTCTCATCTGTGATTATACTACCCTTACCATTCATTGGGTCGACTTCTATTCTCTCAACAGTGTGCCATCTCCAAAAGTTTCCCTCTACCCTAAACTAGCTTCACTACACACTCAATACCACTCCCCTCTACATAGTCTTCACTATTAGCACTCTCTAGTTTATCTATATAGATTTCTATGCGTTCATACGTACCTTCTCCAGGCACTTCACGAACGTCACTATCTAACCGATATTGGGTTCTGCTGCTACTGCCCCCTTTGCCTTCATCCACCCGTCTCAACACCAACGAGAAGATCCTCGTCTTCGCACTTCTCACACCGAGATGCCTCAGCTCTGGCTCACGGTATAGAAAGAGAAGATATACCGCACTTCCTAAGGGTACATTCCCTGGCCCCGGCGCAGAGAGATCATAGTCGGGCGCGAAACGGAACAACGCCGTGTTATGTCGTGCATAGTAGTACTGCCGTTCTTCCTCAGCCTCGGTGGGCCATTCTAGGCGCGCCGCTATCACTGGGCCGAAGAGGACGAGCTGGCCATAGCAGACTTCGGCTGTTGGGTCGCTGGTGGCGGACGTGACGGATGCTTCGATGAGGACTGTTCGTTGTGTCTGAGGCTCTACTTTCTGGACGTACTCATCGGAGAGGATGGTCCGGTAATTCAAGTAAGACACCGGCGATGTAATTGAAGCCCATGACCAGGTTGGTGCTAACCAAGTTTTCGGCCGCGGCACCAAGCTGTTCGTCGCCCGCCACGCCAGGTCATCCAGCATACTAGCCTCCCAGACACCAGCCAGATACCGATCCGTCCTATATCTCTGCATATTCTTGACGACGCCCGAGATGGCAGGAAACACATCCTTGTTAAACGTAAGAAGCGTCTGCGTATAATTCTCCACCGTAATTCGCCATTCCGGCTGCACATCGCCCTCGTCCGTCGCCGCGGCCAGGTTTCGCGCGTGTGAGCCCTTAGTGTGCGCCCAGCGCGGCTCTGACGCGTATGTCTGCGTCTCGCCCATGCACTCGCACGCGCACGCCTCGTTGCACTCCCACGCCATTTCCACGACGCCCAGGTGTAGGATCCGCGGGGAGAGGAGGCGTTCCTAGAAGACCCAGCCACGACGCAACAGCGGGGAGCGGTCGAGGCTGTAGTTGGACTCGGCGGCGGCGGTGGAGGAGAAGAAGTGCGGGATGGTGCGGCGGGCGTAGGCGTGGTAGGTGGTGCCGTGGGAGTCGCGGTGGTAGAGTCTTGTGGCTTGGTATTGGGGAGGACTGATGGAGAAGTAACCGTCGGAAGGGCCTGTGGCCTTGGTCGCGGCGATAGTGACGTGGGCGCCTTGGTAGATCGGGGCCATTTTGGACGCCTGTTCTTTCAGTCGTCGTCATCGTCTTGGATGATGCAGAGGGAGTCGATCCAGATGTAGCGGACACCGAGCTTCCGTGTGAGATGGATGGCGTCGCGGTAGCCATGGGGAAGCGTAGCCCAGGCGATTTCTCTAGTGTAGGACTCGTATCGGTCCTTGGTGAGTCGGATGTCAATTGTGCCGCCCCAGCAGTAGCTCAAACAAACGTAGCGACCACGGGCCCCGTTGCTCTCAACCAATCTCACATCAGCATCTGGCTCAAGGAAACCGCCAGGAAGCGGGCCAAGATCCAGCACTCGAGGCGGCAGCTGGCCGCCACTGTAAGGCGTCTTGCACAAGGAATGCTCTTGTATGCAACGGTCCAGGCGGTCTTGAAACCACCGAAAAGCCGCCTCGGAGGACGTGTCGCCTGAGATGTGATATGCTAACCCAACGTAATCCCAAGATGCAGGGTCATCTAGAACATGCCAGGTTAGAGAAAAACATTCTGATCGATAGTGGAGCGTTAGGCAACTCATCCGCACCTTTTACTCCGAAGAAGTTGAGCTCCATGAGTATCTCACTCGGAACCTCCTTCATCTTGGTAAAGATGTTCTTAACGTCCATGTGACCGCTGAGTATAGCGACGACACCCATAGCCCCAGGCAAGTTAGCGGATCTGTTCGTGGTGCGAATGAACTGCCGCCCTGCACACCCCGAATTCCACGAATCCATGATAATCAGCTTCGAGCTCGACAGCGCACATTTATCCGGGATATACTTCTTGACCCCCTGCATTATAATATTACACGACGGACATCCCGCCGCAGCCGCCACCTCGAGCGCTGCAAACGAGAGGAAGCCGTCCATCTCGTTACAGGCGCAGCACTCGCCAGTGCTGTAGTCCAGCTTCAGCTTGGGCTTCAACACACCAGCTTTCGAAAGGACTGAGTTGCACTTAGCCTTGAAGCCTATGGCGATGCGCGCGGCGCGCCCGACGGGGTTGTCTCCGTGCAGCGCCTTATCGAACCACTTGTCATCACTGAAGAAGCTTGAGTCGCTGTCCGACTCGGCGCGCTGCTTGTAGTGGATGAAGTCATTTTGGTTGCGGTCGATGGACGGCTTGTCTGTGTCGACGATGAGTTCAATGCCTATGTTGCTGGTTGAGATGCGCATTACTAAAGTAGAGAGATTTAGGTGCCATACTATGTAGGAGAGGATGGTAGCGGGCGTTGTTTATATTCTAAGAATCTTATCACTACCATGCGAGGCGCACAGAGGGAGCGGGCTCAGCCGCACGGGAAATGCCGCAGCATGGTGGTGGCTGATACGGAAGGCCATAGGGACCGATGTCCCAAAATTATTTTTTTGAGCACTTTTTCTTACTGCATTGACCCTAACCGTACACCCTAAGTCCTTTTAGTAGCATACAGTCTTATATAACGTATATGTATAGCTTGCGTGACAAACAAGCATGCGTGACAGTATACTGTGCACCTAAAAATCATAAACCTTGAATCTATAAAAACTGCTATAAAATAGCTAAAGACTTAAAGAAAGTATTTTTATAAACTAAATCAATTAGTAAATCTTATAGAATTTCTTTTAGATTTTTAAAAAAACCCCTTTATAGAGAAATAGCTAAATATACAGTGCGAATATACTTTTTCTATACTACCTTATAAGGCATTTAATTAGATTTTTTTTCAAGATTAATATTAGATAATATATTATGTAATAAGTATAACTTTAAGTTTATGCCTATTTTAGGCTATATTTTAATTTTTAAGAGCTTTTTTTGATTTCTCTTTATAAGGTAAGAATATCTCTGTCACGCATACTTGTTTGTCACGCAAGCTATGCATATACGTTATCACATTAAGGCAAAATACTTTATAATGGGGGAAGAATCCGTCGGAAAGCTAGCGTGGTACTTCGATGATTTTAATATGTGTATTGTGTTTCCTCTTCCCCTTGGGCTATCTCTGCCGGGTTTTTAGGGGTATCCCTTTCCTTGACCGCTTTCCTATTCGGGCTATACTAGGTGGAGCTTTGGCTAGATGTCTGTAGACCCCAGAGGTAGTCACCTGACTACTTTGTTGGTCTAATATACATATCCCAATCTAATATGCCCCTTCAGCTTGAGGGCATCGCCATTAAGCTAGGTCTTTTATCATTCCTTTGTTAGTCTAATATCTTTAAAAGGTCTTGTGGTGGGGGTCCCTGGACAGGTGGGCTAGCAAGTTGCTAGTTTAGCGGCGGAAAGGGACTGTAAATAACACCCCAAATTGATGGCAGTCCCTTAAGAAGGTACACAATGAAGCGTTATATAGGCGTCTTTATCGGTCAGCCTAAAGCTGCACTAGATCGCATATATATACTATAGCAGTCTTATGTTTAGGACCCTCTAGTAGGAAAGCATCTCATAGGATTGATTATTAGGTCGGTAGCAGGAAAAGAATGTTAGCAAGGCATCAAAATGGCCTACCACCGGCTTGATGATCAATGTGTGAGGGACAAAGGGTGGACAGCAATTCGAGTTATAATCAGAATAGAAGGAGGATCTCAAATTTTCTCATAAATAAAGGCAAAGAACTCAAGCTTTAAGCTCAAAGAGCTCTCTTTCTCTTGTATCTCTGCAAGAAGGGAAGAATCTCTCTGCCAGCAAAAACAAAAATCTCTCTAATCTCTCTTCCAACTAATCATGATGATGATGGTTCTTCGTTATTATTCTCTCGTCCCTCTTCTGACTATCCACTTTATCCCCATTAAATCCCTACTAGCAACCTACTAGCCCACCTATCTAGGGACTCTTATCATACTATATCTAACTTTTCAATTGATCAATTGATTTCTTAACCACAAATAATGTCTAACTCTAATATTAAGGCTAGAACCCTTCTTGCACTTTAAGCCCTTCAAAATAACCTAAAACTAAGCGTTCAATGCGCTACTAAGATCTATGAGGTCTCTAAGCTTAGGCTCTATCGCCTCCAGAATGGCATCCAATCGCGACGCAATTGGATCTCTCAGTCATGCTGGCTATTAGATCTAGAGGAATAGATTATAGTTCAGTTCATTCTCGACCTAGATTCACAAGGATTTCCCCCCACGACTGCATGCTATTGAAGAAATGGCCAACTGACTACTTGCTGACTGCAATGTGCTACCCGTCGGCAAGCGCTAGGCTTCTAACTTCATCAGACAATAAGAGAAGCTAAAGATGCGTTTTTTTTCGTAAATATGGCTACTAGAGGGCCAAGTATGAAGATCTAGAGGAAATCTAGAAGTGGTTTTAGCTTGTGGCGAATACAATCGCGAAGTACGGCATTCAATTAGATAATATCTAGAACTTTAATGAGACTGGCTTCCTTATGGGCATAATTGCAAGCGGAATGGTTATTATAGGCGCAGAAAGGTATAAACAACTAAAATCAGTGCAGCCTAGAAGCCAGGAATAGATTACAGTAATTCAGGCAATTAATGCGGAAGGCTAGGCGATCCAGCCATTTATTATAGGCGCAGGCCAATATTACCTCGCCAACTGGTACTAAAAAAGCAACCTCCTAGGCGATTAGGCTATTATAACCTCCCAAAATGGCTAGGCCAATAATGAAATAGGCCTTAAGTGGCTAAAGCACTTCGACCAGTCTACAACTAAGCGATCAAATAGTTGCTATTATCTTCTGATCCTTGACGGGCATAAAAGTCATTACTCTATCAACTTTAAGAGATATTATGAGGAGAATAAGATCATTATGCTTTATATGCTGGCTTATTTATCTTATCTACTTTAGCCTCTTAATGTCAAGTACTTTAGCCTGCTGAAGAAGGCATATAATTAAGAAATAGAGCATTTGATCAGATGCTCTATAACTTACATTTTAAAGACCGAGTTTTTCCTAGCCTTCTATGCTACTTATCAAGCTACTATAATAGAATAAAATATTAGGTTAGCTTTTAGAGGGGCTAGGCTTATCCCTCTTGACCCAGAAAGTGTGGTCTTAAAGCTTGATGTGTAGCTATAGACTCTAACGCCAGTTGAGGAGGAGGCTAGGCCCTCGACCCCTTAGGTTTTAAAGACCCTAAAGACCATACTTAAGGCTAGGTCTCAGTCTGAATACCTTAAGAGACGAATTAAAAGACATCAAAGTAGCTCCCTAGAGTTAATTCTTAGAGCATTGAAGTCTCTTACTAAGGGTACTAAGGCAGTCTTATATAAGAATGCCTTATTAAAGGCTAAGGTATAGGATCTTTAATATGCAAATAAAATACTAAGCTGGCGCTAGAGGGCAAAAAGAACCCAGCTATAGAAAAGAGGGGTAATAATAGTAGAAGAAGGAAGGCAAGCAATTAATTAGATGGATATTAATGCGCAAGTAGTAGCCAAATCGTTAAGAAGTGGTAGTTAAAAAAGGTTAGGGTGACTAGGCGTTAGACACTATAGAGTGTACAATAAGACTAGGCATAATGCAAGAATATATTAGATAGTAATTAAGACTTCTAGAGAAAAGTATAGTAAGTGATTTCAATTAATTAGATAATTTGTGGTGTTTTTATTATGGTTTCTATCTTAGGGGGTGATAAAAAGTGCGTCGCATACTTAGATGCATTGCATGCTTATTATGTACGTTATTCTGATACTTGAATAACCTCCTTGATGTATCACACAGCTATAATCTAATAGAGATTGACCTAAAAACCCCTCACGGGAAAAGAGGGGGCAGGAAGGATTCTAAATCAATACAATCATCATCTTTTAGCTCCACTGGATTAGTCTTTATGATCCTGATCGAGTTGGCCGTACTGGATCCATCACTAGCCAAAAGTTCGGCGACTTACCAAGCTAAGAAAGATACCTAGAAAATAGCTGTGCGCCCTAGTAAAATTAAGTACCAACGTTTAATCAATAACTCTTTTACATACAAGGCGTATGCACAACCCCGCGCTGTGACACATCTGCAACACTAACCCCGCATCACCACATCCTCAAATTGGTAGTATCCACCAAAACACTATAACTTCAAACCACCACAACATTATGAGTTCTTCGTCAATTCGTGATCAGAATATATCATCTTGTAGCCTAGAACCTCAACTATCTGCAGTGCAAAAATGGATCAATCCCAACACCGGGAAGCCCAATTTCTCGCGGCATAATGACAGCAACCTCGAGCAGCGCACTGTTGCCGCAGTAGAGCTCTTCCACGAGGGTTTTTATCGCTCTGTTGCCGCAGCATTGCGAGATTTGAGGGTTCCGTACGATAGACTCCTGAGCCGTACTAAAGGAGCGAAGCCTACCGCCCAAATAGCGGTAACAACACTCTATTGACCGACACGCAGGAGCAGGCAGTACTGTGTTGGGCACATCGCCGGGTCACATAGTGTCACGCGCCAAAGTGTCATTGGCGCTATGACGCCAGAAGCGGAGCCACAGGCGTTGCGGTCTCGGAGCGAGAGCGGCGGAGACACTGCGGTCTCGGAGCGACCGCGCCGATCGGGCGTCACTAGCGCGTTACCCCGCCCCGGAAGGCCGAACGGCCGAGCCGAGGCCCGGAGGGCCGAGGACTCAGACAGCGGGGACTGCTGCGGCAGAAAGAGATAAAAGGAGCTTAGATGACTAGGAAGAATAGGGAGGTTAGAGATCAATTTCACGTCATAGCACCATCGCACCTTTCCCGCTGCGACCTCGCAGCGATCTAGTAGCACATCTTACCTCTCCACTCCCTACTGTGAATACCGTCCCTGACATATAGGGCCACCACATTCAACTTCAGTCTCTTCAACACAACGCAAATGCTATACTAAGAGCTTCTGGCCACTCACGAAAAGCTTCACATAGCTGGGCTAAGCGCTTCATGAAGCGCTAGAAAAGTACCTTTTACGTGAAGCAGTCTATAACCTATGATGTGAAGCGGAAGGCGATGCAAGACCGCGCCCACATCGAGGCTTTCTTCTGCGCCTTTAAAGACTTTATGCGTGAAAATGGCATCAAAGTTGAGAATATCTAGAACTTCGATGAGACGGGCTTCATGATTGGATATCTCTAAAAAGGCACCTTTATGTGGACTTTTCGAGAGATTTATAAGAGTTAGGGCAGCGTTCCTAACCTTCAATAGACCAGTCCAGCTGTTAGGCCAAAAAGATCAACCATTTCAAGTAAGCTACGTTACTGAATCGCGCCACACAATAGTTCATAAGGGACTGGGGCCTCACAGCTTCAATGCGGCGAGCCCCCGGCGAGCCAGCGGCTCCAGCCTTCAACCCCTTACAAGATTGAACAGCCCATTCTAACTGATGCACACACCACTATCTCTATAACTGCGGTTGAGTCGATTTTGGCTGCTAGTGCCTCTATTTCCCCCTTTATCATCATACCTGGTGTTAATATTCCCGTCAAATGGGTCCAAAATCGCTTCAGTGATGATACTACGATCACAACTAGCAGCAAGGGGTATATCAATGACGTCTTAGCTCTCAAGTGGGCTAAGCACTTTGAGCGACTTACACGGCCTTCTGACCCAGAAGAGAAGTGGCTTCTTCTTATGGATGGGTGTAAGAGCTACTTTACGCATGAAATCTTCTATTTTTGCAGTTAGCATAATATCGAGCTGTTCCCCATGCCTCCGCATCTTACACATCATCTTCAGCCTCTTGATGTTAGTGTTTTCAACGCATATAAGCAGTGGCATCAGCACATCCTATATAGGGAAATTGCTGACGGCGCCAATAACTTCAATAAGACCGACTTCTTATACCACCTCCAAGAGATACGAGAATGGACCTTCCGGAAGAGCACAATTCTCTCTGCTTGGGAGAAATGCGGCCTGTTTCCTCATAACCCAGCTAAGGTCCTAGATAACCTCAAGGATCCGCTGTCATCACTGACCGTAGATATCTCTGTTGAGAGTCTCCCAGGTCATGTCGAAGTCGGCTCTTCCTCAGTAATCATAACACCACAACAATAGAGCCGTAATAGCTTCATAACCCCTGTAACTCCTCAGAGGGTGCCGTTAGAAGCGTATGACTGGGGAAAGGCAGCTACACCACCGCTACGAATGAAGGCTATTGAGAAATATCAGGACTATGTGATGCTTCGTATACATACATCAATTACATCAGGAGTGCCGTTGACCCCGTCAGTCATGCGTGTATTTGAACATGCAGTCACTGCTAGCAACACACTGGCCCTGAATGGTCTTACCGCAACTCAGGAGCTACACCATCTCAAAGAGAAGGCTACGAGACGGTCAGCCCTCCAAATATAGATGTCAGTCATAGCAAAATACGGCCCAATCAGTGTCGGTGATGCGAGGCTTCGAGTCTTAAATGATGAACACAATCAACAAGCTGCACGGACTGATGAGAAGAAGCGAATTTTACGAAGAAGATGACTAAAAATTGTCAAATATTAGGGTGGAAAAATTGTGTATTTTTGTCTCTTGTGTCTTGAGGTTTCAGGGGCAAGCTTTATATACCCTTTCTCTTCTGTATAGAATCAGCTAGAAGCTGATTGCTAAGCCTCGTGGCAATAGGTGGCAATAGGTGGCAACTTTCGCCTCTGACGTATCTAACAAAAATGATGCTAGAAATGAAGAAATTAGCACTTTGGTCAGTCACTTACACCAGCCCGACTTTTCGTTTAGAACATACCGATGCAACTGACCCCATATAATCGCTATAATGAAGGTACCTCGTCTGCACCAAGATTTTGGTGTGTATTGATGTACCTAAATTTGGCTAGTCGCCGAACTTTTGGCTAGTCAACGTACCCCCCGTTCTTCCCTCACGGGGGGTTGAGCTGAAAATAAATGACGAGACCCCCCTAGTAAACCGTCAGTGCAGTGTAGTCCGGGAGACGCGCACTGAACTAATAGTCCATGGACTATTGGTGTAAACTACAGTATGGACTAATAGTCCGCTTAATGGTCCACACTATTAGGAGCGCTGACTCAATAACCCAACTGTACCCTAGTCAGAAAACCCAACTGTATATGGATCAGAGTGGGGCAGAATACCTAACTCTACAAGAGTTGGGTTTGGCATTGACTACTAGGTAGTCCAGAAGTTCGCAGAAGTCGTGCATTATTACTTAGTTGGTCAAGATGGTCCCGGCACAATATGCAAACTGTGGGGCTAATACAACGAAGAGATGTACTGGCTGCACGAACGCGCCACGATATAATCCCGTGCTTCAAAGTTCAGGTTACTGCCTCATCATTTGCAAATGCCGAGAGAATCCTTCTCCTGTACCACGGCATGTACACATCCCTTGCCCATCGAGCAAGCTCCCGAAGGCCGGCAACGATCTGATAGGCCTTAACGATACTCTAAGTTGAGCCAAACTCCTGCTCAGCCCATAAAACGGTCTTGGTGAGTAGTCCCGCATGGGCGCTCTCAGTCATTGTCGTCTTGCTCTCCATAGTGGAAGAGACGAAGAGCCAACGGTGCCCTTGAATGATAACTCTAGGGATGTAACCCAACTCCGACAGCACCTCATCCGTAAGAGTCTGTTTCTCAGCCGACGCGGTCCTCGCGACGATAGACCGGAGAAACTTCCACTGGGCCGCATGCCAAACCCCCATCTGCAGCTGTGCCGTATCCAGCTCCTTTCCAGGGCGCTTAGTCTCGATGCTAAGCACGATCGGGCGCAGTTATACAGGCGCAAAGTCAGTGTGGTTGACCGAAAGTGTCGGTGTATGTTGTGCGAGAGCTTGGAGAGCTTCAGAATCGGCGTTGGTGTTGTCGTAAAGGCAGAAGTCGACCATCTTAGACACTGATGAGTTTGGGAGATATTGTCTGTGCGGACGACCGCTGGTATATGTCATGTCATAAAGTCAATAGGGTATCCCTAACAAGCTGTTGGCCCTCTAAAGATATACTCTAGCAGGCGGTGGTGTACTTCGACGTTCCAGCTCGTCTCCTCTTGGTTGTTGTCGAAACACAGTGTCGCAAAGTCACGGACTCGTGCGACCTCGTCCCAAGAAGGGATCCGACCAGGCAGAGAGTCCAGGTCCCTACACAGTCTGAATGCCGATCCCCACAATCTCGCATTCAGCCCTTATTCCGTCAAGATGCGCATTATCTCGGGCTTCCAGTCCTCAGGCAAGATTCCGATGCCTTTATTAATCTCTGAGAAAACACCCACCATATCGGTCGCTATTGAAGGAGGCTCGTCGACATTGAGCTGTCGGCGGACTAGACCCCCGTCATCGAGACGCAAGCTCATCATTTGTTTTCTCGGCGATGACGATCGTGAGTGCGTGTCGCTGTGGTCCGAGGGTGGCAGGGAAGCTGTGGACACGGAGCTTGCTGAGGACTTTGGGACGCTCTTGTTGGCTCGTGGAGTGCGATTCGGATCGTCTGTCTTCCATTTCTTGGGCGTACGATCGTCCATCTCGTCTGATACTGGAGGGCTGGGTTGCTGTTGCTCGGCGTTCCGCTTGAGTGGCCGTTGTTCGATTGCAACAGAGTCTGGAGAGGAGCAGTCTTTGAGCCAGCTTTCGATTCTATCAGTATGAAACATTGTCGTGGAGGTAGTCTATCACCATTATTCACATCAGAACCTGTGCCGCCAACTGCACTCGGACGTAGCTTGCTCACGCAATGGACGTTGTTTGGTGGATATTGATGGAATTGCTGTGGCAACGCGTTTAGCACCCCCCACTGGCTGTTACCTCAGCAAGCTCAGGCCCTCTGCTCCAAAGCGCGCTAACCCTAAACGCTCTGCATAACTACGTGCTACCGTTCAGGGTTAGCGCGCTTTCGAGCAGAGGGCCTGAGCTTGCTGAGGTAAGTAAATTAGCTGCCGGGATTGGTCACGTGAGCTGCACTATTTTAAGCTCAACCGCCCACCTTCTCTCCCTTCAATCTCCTTGCCCACCTTGTTGGCTGATACCATCGCCTGAATGATTCAGAAGTTTTGAAAGTCATGAAGGACAAGATTTATTATTTCGCCAAATTCAATCTCCCAGCGCTTCTTTCGCTCTCAGAACAGCGTCGCGGCCAACCATGCACTTGCGACGTATCCCAGATGCCTAAGAGTGGCAGCCTAAACTGGGTCATTTTTGTGTCTTTCAAAGATGGGATCGAATGGGTTTTTCGCTCTCCAAAAAGCGGGCTCGACGGCTTCTACTCAGATGAAACTGCCTCCAAAATTCTTATCAGCGAAGCATCTACATTGCTATACCTCAAGGCTCATACCTCGATTCCGGTTCCCGAGGTCTATGCATATAGGTAAGGAATATTATCTACCTTTAGATTTTAAATATTGATTCGTCTCAGTGAATCTAGCGATAATGACATCGGTATTCCATATATCCTCCAGAGCAAAGCTCCTGGCCGTTCTCTAGGATCCTATGACTGGACCCAACTTCCACAGCAAGTACCTGGGTTTCAACATCGTCGCCCACTTATGCCTATCTCCAATGAGAACCGAGAGAAAGTCATGAGCCAGCTTGGTGCCATGATGTCGGAATTATCTATCTACCGATTTAAAAAGATTGGTTCTGTGTTCGATGATGGGAATGGGAGTTACACTGTCGGTGAGTGTCTTTCGCCATCACTTACCTGGCAAGAAAGAGACTCGCTCGAACTGGATCGCGGTCCATTCAATCAAGAGCGCGACTACTTTGTTTCCCTCATCTCGGCCTTTATATCTCATGCTCAAGAGCTTTCGCTTACACCCCACACCTTTTTCGCACCAGTTCCTGATATGCTGGATTACAAGAGCATGGCCAGCTATCAGACAGCATCAAGACGGTGGAACAATTTTGTGGCAATCGGTCAAAAAATTGAGCATAGCAAGAACATTCTTTTCTACTGCATCGCAGGGCAGTTTTTGTCTGAGATGATACCCCATCTCTCCTCAAGCGTGAGAAACAGCTTCACACTTTCCCATCCGGACCTCCATCTCGGTAATATTTATGTTGATGAGGACTTCAATATCACCTGCATTATCGACTGGAGTTCGGCGTCAACTGGCCCGGTCTCTGAGCTGCTCGCAGCCCCGTCGCTAGGGAGCTCAGCCGCACCACCATCAGAATCTCTCACTGCTGCCTACCGGTCTGGTTTCAGCCAGCGAGCCACCAAAATCACCCCAGATCTACCCCTTTCAGATCTCTGGCAGACATCGGAAAGAATGTGGTATTTCACTCGACTAACTCGTTTACTTTCCAAAAATGACCACCAGCTCTTCGAAAGGTTGTTTGAGCTCATATACAAGACGAGCACCGATGACGATGGAAGAGAGGGGATTCTTTGGCTCTTCCACCAGCGCGCTAACCGGGACGAAAACATAAAGCTTCTGGCTGAGCTTCAGGAGGAGGATCTAGCAGCGGAAGAGCTGCAAGAAAGGGAGCGAGCTTGCTTCCCTCCCAGCAGAACTGTCAACTCGGACGCCATTGCTGTGGCGAGAAAATTGACGCTGATGTCAGAGATGAATCCAGCTTTTCTTGCCGACCATAGATTGTGGCAGTGGGTTGAAGAAGCTCGTGTGCAGGATGAACTTCCTTAGCTTGCTTGTCATGTCTTCAGATCAGCACTTAGTTAGTGGAAAGCACTTAGAGCGTTAATAAACTAGAGTGATATTTTACCTAAATCAAATGATGGTACAACCCGTCGATTCGAAATAATCTAACATCTATCCGAAGTATTACCATTGCAACACTTCTACTAGTGGCTAAACAGGCCAAATCAGCTGTGTGGAACGAATCTTGATCATACAATCACAATGAAAGGGGGTTACTCCTCTGCCAGGTAGCTAAGAACAAGAAGACGAGATCCGCCTGAGACCATAGCCTTTGTCGAATCCCAGCTTGAAAGCGCTTATAAATAACAAGGAAATCAATTGAAAACCCAAGTATAACTACATACAAGCCTTGTTACAAAGCACCGATCCAGTTTCCGTCACATATAAGCTCCTTTGTCCGTTGTGAAGTCCGGTCTGTACTAGAGGCAGCACATACAAACCGTCCATTGTAAAGGCCCGTGCGGATATGGCATCAACGAAGAGGGCTCAGTGGCTCGTAGCCCTGCACAAAGTTGGAAGGGTGGATTCATGACATGCCATACACATACTCGATTCTCTTCGTGATTTGTTCCCATGTTCCATCGACCTCAATCTAAAAATTGTCAGGTTTCCGTGTCAATATACAAGGAAAGTACTAATACGAACCCATGGCATCATTGTGCTGCCACTTGACCCGTCGGGGGGCGAGATAACAGTGCCAGTTAACCTAACCGCGAGGCTGCGGTCATCAAGTGCGTCCGGAACGCACTCGATGACCGTTTCCGCCGCCGCCATTGGGCCGTGGCCCCCTGGCGCATGGGCGCACGGGCCCACCAGTGGAGCCCGACGCACTAGATGACCAGAACGCACTTGATGACCACTCTCGAGCCAATCAGGGAACAAGGAAGCCAAAAAAAAAAGGGGGATCGGTCGGTCTATAGGAAAAAGAAAAGAAAAGGACGGAAGAAGCCTCCTCTCTTCTCTCTCTCTCTCTCTCTCTACAAAGTCTAGAGCAATAGGACTAGCTAGCCTAAGCTATCACTATCACTATGGCCTCTGCTAGTAGTAGTAGCTGCCCCTGGCTCCTCTACTACCCCCATTACGAAGCCCTCGTCTGCGCTACACATAGCTATGCTATCGCTGACCTGGCCAGCCATTTGCTCAAGCAGCATGCCGACCTAGACTGGCCAACCCGCCACGGCCTTATCAGGCACTACAGCCAGCAGAGCCTGGGCGGCCCCAGCCAGCAGCAGCTGCTGCAGGGCAAGGCCGTTGCCCCTGTTGCCGGACTGCCCATCCACCATGGCTTCTGCTGCTAAAGATGCCCCGATTTCGTCACTACCAACTGGAAGTCATGCAAGATACACTGCAGCCAGGCCCATCAGGCAAAGGACAGGCAGGCTCGGTCAGGGCTCTAGTGCACAGTCCGGGTCCAGACCTTCTTTGTACAGCCATCCAGGCGGTTTTTCTTCCCGATAGATACGGCCGCCCCGACCCCGACCCCGTCTCCGGCCCCACCTCCGGCCCCGGCCCCGGCCCGGCCCCGGCCCCGGAGACGGGGGCTAAGACGGGGCTAAGACGGAGGCCGAGAAGCGGCAGGAGGCCCAGCTAGCCGCCGGCATCCAGCAGCAATGGGACTACGAGCGAGACCAGCAGGAGGGCATGCAGCTCCGGATGCTAGAGGATAGCGTAAGCAAGCACGAGGTGACCAACTGGCTACGGCGGGCAGGCTGGATCGACCACTTCAGCGGCAAAGACCTCGGCCCAATCTACCTGGCCAGCCAGATGCCCGGGCCAGAGGATGACGCTGCTCTCGAGCTTATGGTCGAGGCCCTAGACCGGCTCTTCTTCTGCCGCTGCATCGCCGGCCTGCAAGAGATGCCCCTCATCAGCCGGCTGTTCCTCGCCAGCCCTCACGCCCAGAGCCCGCACAGCCGGCCCTTCGGCCCCCTCCAGGAAAAGACCAGCATGGACCGCTATCTGGGCTATAGCAAGCGGTTTCTTTGCTATTGCATGAGGGTCCTACCCCTTGCTGCCGCTGACCTAGTCGATCAGCATGGCTTTTCCTTTACCTCTACACAAAGGGAGGACCTATCGCAGCTCTGGGACCGGCTGCACGAGATGATGGCAGCTACCGCGGCCAGCATAGGTCCCAGCGAGGAAGCGAATGCAGCCCTAGAAGAGGGGTCTTGCAGGCCCTGGCCCGCTTCTGGATGCAGCCGCTGCCCCAGGACCCCTTTGCTAGCCCGCTGTGGCACTTCGTCGCCGTTCTAGGCATCGATGGCGAGACCGGGCAGCTGCGGCCAGCCCACCACTTTACCTACGTTCTCGCCGGCCTTGTCTATACAGGCCGGGCTCTGCTGGCCGAGGCCGTTCTCCCTCGCCAGGGCCGGGCCGCTGCCACCGACCTGCCCTAGCGGCTCGCGGCCGCTAGGGAAAGCTGGCTGTGCAGCTCGAGCTACGCGCCGATGGGCTATATCCTGAGCCTTCTGCTCTATGGAAGGAAGATTGCCTCTGAGACGGGCAGCCGGCTCATGATCACCTGGAATAAGGAAGGAACCCTGCTCTATTTCCAGGGCCGGCCCTTTGCTATGGAGACGATCCGCCATATGATAAGGCAGATGACAATGGATGCAGAAGACCTTCTTTGGGACGGGCTCATATTCTGGCCTAGGGTAGCCGAGCCGGCTGCCAGGCTAGCACGCCGCTTTCTTATCCCTCTCGCCGCCATCCAGGACGACCTTACCCAGACCCAGCGCGGCCAGTCCTTTATCCATGCCAACGGCCTAGTCGGCAGGGAAAGGGAGATGCTACAGAACCTGATAGCCGGGCCTTTCAAGAAGGAATTCCTTGACAGCCAAGATGAGTGGAAATGGCCCCGGGTGCAGCAGTACCTCCGGAAGGTCAAGAGGTTCTAGGAGCTGCTGCTGCTCCTAGTGCACCTAACCAACCACCCGCTCAGGGGCACAGAGATCACAGGGCTACGCTTAGTCAATGGCATCAATAGGGACCGCAGCCTCTTCGTCATCAATGGTGAGGTCGTCCTCATCAGCCAGTATCATAAGTCCCTTGCCCACTTTGACAGCCCTAAGGTTATCCCGAGGATCCTGCCGAGCCGGATCGGGCAGCTGATGGTGATGTATATGATCTACATCCGGCCCTTCACAGACCGCCTCTAGGCCAGCTACTGGGCCTCCTTTGATAAGGTCTACCTGCCTAGTGACTTCATCTGGCATCACAAGGAGAGCCCTAGCAGCCCTTGGGATAGCAGCCAGATGTCTCGGGCCCTCGCGAAATGGAGCCAGCACTATAGCGGCCAGAGGGTTACCCTGCAGCAATGGCAGCATATAGCCATTGCCATCAGTAGAAGGCATACTAGAGCCAAGGGAGCCAGCCGGGCCGATTTCGACGAGGCTGAGGGGGGGGATAAGGAAGAGGCCGAACGCTATGAGGATGCAGAGGACTTGGCTGCTGCCCACACAGGCCGCACTGCCGCTGGCTATGGGGTCACCATTGACATCTTAAAGCAGCTAACATCCGAGTCCTTGGAAGTCTTTGGCCAGGCCAGCCGCCGGTGGCACCGCTTCCTTGGCTGCGGGGACGACGAGGGGCTTGTAGTAGGGCCCCGGCCAGAACCAGAAGGCGAGGGAAAGGGAGGGAAAGGGAAAGAGAAAAAGAAGAAGGGAAAAGGGAAGAGGAAGGAGAGGGAAGGGGCAGAGGAAGAGGAAGAGGGAGAAGGCAGCTGTCAGTGGGAGAGGGGGCAGATCAAGAAGAGGCTGCCCCTAGGGCTGCTAAAGGCTGCCGAGCCAGCAGCCATAGCAGCAGGGAGAGAAGGGGAGATCGTGGCCCTAGACGAGCAGCTTCTGCTCCAGACCTTGCAAAAGGCCCTCCAGGACAACACGGCCCAGTTCCGGTCAGCGCAGCAGAAGGAGGCCATACAGCTAGCCACTGCCAAGCGAACGCCCTTGGTGGCGGTCCTACCCACGGGCGCTGGCAAGAGCCTGTCTTCATCGTCCCAGCCTTGCTGGCTGGGGCCGGGATGACGATTGTGGTTGCCCCCTATAGGGCACTGAAGGACCAGCTAGTTAGCCGCTGCCAGGAGGCCGGCTTAGCCTGCTGTAGCTGGCCGGAAGCCCAGGAGGCCTGGCCTACAGTGACGGTGGTCTCTGCCGAGGCCGCCACTACCGACAGCTTCCTCCAGTGGGCAGCGAGCCTGAGCCTGAGCAGCCGGCTGGACCGGGTTGTCTTAGATGAGTGCCATCTGACCTTCACAGCTGCCCTGGCCTATAGGCAAAAGCTGAAGAGGCTGAGCCGGCTGCGGGGCCTCGGCTGCCCCTTGGTCTTCCTTACAGGGACCCTTCCGCTGCACAGGCAGCAAGACTTCGAGGCTGCTATGCTGCTGCAGACCCCCATTTACGTCCGAGCCTCCAGCCACCGGCCCAACTTCAGCTTCCGGGTCCATCGGGTCCGCAACGGCCAGGGGATCAGGGAGGTCAAGCAGCGGGTGCAGGCTCGAGCCGGCAGCTTGAAGGCAGGGGACAAGGGCATCATCTACTGCACCAGCCGTGCCAGCTGCAAGGCCCTAGCCCTCCAGCTGGGCTGCCATTACTATCATGGAGACCTAGAGGACCCCGATGCTGACTTTCTAGCCCAGCGAGAGCTTAGCTATGTCTAGTGGAAGGAAGGGAAAAGCCAGTATATAGTAGCTACTGCAGCCCTAGGCACCGGGCTTGACATAGCTGCTATTGTTCATGTGATTCACCTCGATATCCCCCATTCCATTATCGACTACAGCCAGGAGGCAGGGCGAGCCGGGCGCGCCGGCGAGCCAGTGTGGGCCGAGATCATAGTGGAGGATAGAAGCTGGCCTCTGGGGAACCCAAGCGAAGATGCCTATCTGGATGTAGAAAGGCAGGAAATAGGCAGCCTGGTCTAGACCCAGGGGTGCCGGCGCTATATCCTAGGCTAGCACCTAGATGGGGACCACCGCAGCTGCCGAGCCATTGGCCAGGCCGCCCTCCTCTGCGATAACTGTCAGCGGCAGGGCGAGCCGGCCGGCCTAGGGCCCTGCCTGCTCCAAGACCGAGGCCGGGCTAGCAGCCAGGAGCTGCAGGCCATGGAAGCTGCCTTGGAGGAGATTAGGGGCTTGGGGAAAATGGGCTGCCGGCCTTGCTGGATGTTCTACGGGGCCGAGGAAGCCCGCCATTTGTGGTACAGCTGCCCTAGGATCGGGCAGGCGGAGGCGGAGGCGGAGGCGGCGGCGGAGGCGGAGGCGGCCACGGAGGGCGAAGGCGGCCTCTTCCATCACTATTCCTTCGAGAGCTGCACCGGCTTCCAGAGGCAAATCCGCTACCCGGCAAGCAGCCACACCGGCCGAGGCAAAGGCAGCCAGCTTCTCAGCTGCTTTTTCTGCCACCTCTCCCAAGCCCTCTGCCCGGCCGGCTACCGCAACCAGGGCAATAGCTGCAAGTATAAGCATGTCGCCCTTCCCCTGGCCCTAGCCGCCTTTACCCAGCCCGAGCTGAGAGGCCGGATCGAGAAGGAAGTGATAGGCCGGGCCCTGAGGGACCAGAAGGAGTACTAGGGCTGGCTCGGGCAAAGGCACCCACGGCTGGTCGGTGGGGAGGAAATAACAAATGCCATAGCCATCTTCAGCTGGGTCGTTCAGTAGCAGCAGCAGCGGCAGCAACAGCAGCAGCAGCAGCGGCAGGGGGTAGCAGCAGTATCGTACTAAGAGCGAGAGAGTATAATAGTAGAATATAATAGTATAATTTCATCTAGTAGCTAATAAAGAGGGAGGGTACAATGTTTATCTACTAGGAGATAAGATTTCTCTATAGGGAGTTCATAGTGCAGGAATATAATAGTAAGGGATAATACTATAATTTCATCCGCTAGGTTATAAAGGAGGGAAGAGGAGAGCTTTATCTACTAGGAGATAAGATTTCTCTATAGGGAGTTAGTAGTGAGGATATAATAGTAAGGGATAATACTATAATTTCATCTATTAGGTTATAAATAAGGGAGGGTAAGATCTTTATCTACTAGGAGATAAGATTTCTATATTAATAGCTAAGTAAGAGAGTAATAACTATTAATATATAGATAGCTATTAGCTAGAGGCATAGGGTAGGGGAGAGAGGATTAACTACTAATATATAGATTATTATTAGAGGTAGAGATAGGAAGAGTAAGAACTACTAATGTATAGGTAGCTGCTAGAGGTAGAGATAAGGGAGAGAGTAAGAAAGAATAATAATTACTAATAGTTAGAAGGTTACTAGAGGGTTAGGGGAGAGTAAAATAGCTACTAATATATAGATAGCTGCTAGAGGTAGAGGGATAACTACTAATGTATAAGTAATCGCTAGAGGTAGAGATTAAAGAGGGGTAATAATGGCTAATTGCTAATATATAGATAGCTGCTAGAGGTAGAGGGAGGAGAGTAGGAACCACTAATTGCTAATGTATAGATAGCCACTAGAGGCATAGGGGAGAGAGAAATAACTGCTAATGTATAGATAGCTGCTAGAGGTATATATAGAGGAAAGAGTAGTAACTACTAACCGCTAATATATAGTTAGCTATTAGAGGTAGAGATAAGAGAGTAAGAGCTACTAATATATAGGTAGCTACTATAGATAGAGGGATAAAATAACCGCTAATATTTAGGTAGCTATAGGAGGTAGAGGGAGGATTAACCGCTAATATTTAGGTAGCCGCTAGAGGTAGGAAGAGAGTAATAACCGCTATTTACTAGTAGTAGGAAGCTATAAGTAATAAGAAGAGGTTATTCTAAAGGGTTAAGGAAAGATATACTAGTATAGAAGGGTATTAATTAATATATTTATTATATAGAGGTTATAGGTAAAAGATTAATAGGAAGTAAGATTAATAGGATAATAAAGGCTAATAGAATTAGTATATATATAAGTAACTAGAGGAATATATTTTATATATAGTTAGGAGGGTTAGTAGATTAGAGAGGAAGGGCTAGTAGGGAAATATAGGTAAGCTAAATATACTAAGTAATTATATAGATATACTATAAATAGAAATAAGGGATAAGAAGAAGTATATTATAATTAATTAAGTAGATATAAAGGAAAAGCTAAGTATTTAGAGTATTTTATATATAAGTTACTATAAGCTATTTACTAATAGTAAGAATAATATAATAAAAGATTTATTAGAAGGTAAGAGTAGGATATATATATAAAGGTAAGGTTAGATAAAAGTAAAAGAAAAGAAAGGGAAGTAATTAGAATAAGAAATAAAAAGAAAAAAGAGTATTAAAGAAAAGTAAGATAAGAGAGTTATAAATAATAGGAGGATAAGTAATTATAAAAGTAAAAAGAAAGTAAAGAAGAAAAAAGCATAAGGAATAAAGAATTATAAAAAGTATTAAGGTAAATAAGTATATAATATTAGGTTTAGTAAGTATAAAGAGGGAAAGAGAAAAGAAAGAATAGGAAAGATAATAATATAAGAATAAAAATAGTAAAAAGAAATAAGAATAAAGAGAAAGTAAAGAGTAAAGAATTAATAAGGTTAAGAGAAAGTAAAATAAAGAGAAAGAAAAATTAGAAAAGAGAAGTAAAGTATAGAGTATAGAGAAAAGAGAAAAGAGATATAAAGAAGGTAAGAATAAGTAGAAAAATAAGGTTAAAAGTAATATAATAGTAAGTAAGGAAAGGGTTAAGGTTAGGGATAGTAATAGTTATAAAGGTTAGGGATAGTTATAGTTATAAAGGTTAGGGATAGTAATAATTATAAAGGTTAGGGATAATAATAATAAAGAGTATAAAGAGTTTAGAAAGAGAAAAGAGAAGAAAGAAAGAGAAAAGAGTAAAGAGTATAAAATTTAAAAAGAGTAAAAAGTAAGAAAGATTAGAAGGAGAAGAAAGTAAGAAAGTAAGTAAAAATAAAAAATAAAAAAATAAAAAAAATAAAAGAAAAAAAGTAAAAAGAATAAAAAATAAAAAATAAAAATAAAAAAAAGAAAGAAATAAGTTAAAGTATTTAAAAAGAAAGAATAAAAAGAAGTAAAAGAAAAAAAAGTATAAAAAGGGTTAAGAAAAGAAAAAATAAGAAGAAAAAAAGAGTTAAAAAGAATAAAGAGTAAAAGAGTTAAGAGAGAAAGGAAGTTTAAAGGGTTAGGGAAGTATATATATATTAAGGTTAGGGAAGTATATATATATTAAGGTTAGGGGAGTATATATATTAAGGTTAGGAGAGTATATATATATTAAGGTTAGGGGAAGTATATATATATTAAGGTTAGGGGGAGTATATATATTAAGGTTAGGGAGAGTATATATATATTAAGGTTAGAGGGTATAGTTTATTATAAGGGTTAGGGAGAGAAGAGAGTAAGAATTAAGAAAAGGGAAAAGTAAGAAAAGATAAAGAAAAAGAAAGTAAATAGTATAGAAAAGAAAGAGAAAGAAAAGAGAAAAAGAGAAAAGAAAAGCAAAGAATATTAGTAAAAGAAAAGAAGAAAAGAAAATAAGAATTAAGGAATAAAAAGAGTAAAGTAGGTTTAGAAGTAGTTTATATTTAAGTTATTAAGATTAAGAAGAGTAATTATTAATATAAGGGTTAGGAGAAGTAAAGAGTAAAGAGTATAAAGAGTTAGGGAAAGTAGTATTTATAAAAGTTTAAGAAGAGTATTAAAGTATAAAGATTAAAGTTAGGTATAGTTAAGTAAGTTTTAATTAAAGGTATATTTTAGAGGTAAAGTAGTATTATTTAAGGTAAAAGTAAAGATTTTAGTAAGTTTTATAAATAGGAAAAAAGAGCTAAATTAGTTAGATAGAAAGGTAGTAAAAAGAAGTAAGTAAGGAAGAGAGATTTAGAGTTAAGGTAAAAGAAGAAAGTAAAGTAGTAAAAGAAAAGAGAAGTTTAGAGAAGGTTTTAAGTAATAAGTTAGAAAGAAGAGAGGTTATATATATTATAAGTAAGTAAGTAGAAAGTTATAAGAAGAAAGAGTAAAAAAAGAAAGAGAGAAAGTTAAGATTTTAAGGTAAAGCAAAGATTAGTATAAAGATTAAGAGAAAAGAGTATAAAAAAGATAGTAAGTATTAAAAAAAGATTATATAAATAAAAAGTAAGTTATAAATTTAATTAAAGGTTTATTTTTAGAGGTTTTAAGAAGAAAAGTTAGGTATATAAGTTTTTAATAAGAAAAGAGTTAAAAAAGTAAAAAGTATTAAGTAAGAAAAGTAAAAGAAAAAGTAAAAAGAGTAAGGAAAAAAATAGTAAAAAAGAAAAGAAAAAGAAAAAAGGTTAAGAATAAGAGAGAAAAGGTAAAAAGTAAAAGGTAAGTAAAGAGAAGAAAAAAAAGAGGTAGGTAAAAGGTAAGTTAAGTTAAGGAAAAGAAAAGGGAAAAAAAAGAAAAAAGAAAAAAAAAGAAAAGAAAAAAAGAAAAAAAGGTTTTAAAAAGTTAAAGAAAAATAAAGAAAGTATTTAGTATATTATAAATAGAAAGAAATAAAGTTAAAAGGAAAGGAAAGTAAAAGAAGAATTATTAATATTTAAGTAAAGAGAAAAAAAGAAGTATAAGAAAAGTAAAAAAGGTTATTATAAAGAAAGAAAAGAAAAGATTAAAAGTAATAAAGTAAGGAAAAAAATAGTAAAAAAGAAAAAAAGTTAAAGAATTAAAAAGTTAAAGTATAAAGTAAAGTAAAGAAAATAAGTAAGGTTATATAAAGATTAAGGGGAATAGTATATATAAGGATTAGAAAGAGTAATATATATAAATATTAAGGGGAATAGTATATATAAGGATTAAAAGGAATAATATATATAAAGGTTAGAAAGAATAATATTTATAAAAATTAAGAAAAGTAATATATATAAAGATTAAGGAAAGTAAAATATATAAAGGTTAGGAAGAATAATATATATAAAAATGAAAAGGAATAATATATATAAAGGTTAGAAAGAATAGTATATATAAAGATTAGGAGAAATAGTATATATAAGGGTTAAGAAGAATAGTATATATAAGGATTAAGGAGAGTAATATATATAAAAATTAGAGAGAGTAGTATATATAAGAATTAAGGGGAATAATATATATAAAGGTTAAGGGGAATAGTATATATAAAGATTAGGGGAAGTAGTATATATAAAGGTTAGGGAGAGTAGTATATATAAGGGTTAGGGAGAGTAATATATATAAGGGTTAAAGAGTTAAAAGAAGGTAAAAAGGAAAGTTAAAAGAAAAAGAGAGAAAGAAAGTTAAAAAAAAAGTAAAGAAAGAATATAAAAGGTAAAAAGAGTAAGAGAAAAAGGTAAAAGGGAATAGGTAAGGGAACAGGTAAGGGAATAGATAAGGGAACGAGCAAGGGAACAGGCAAGGGAACGGGCAAGGGAATAGGTAAGGAACGAGCAAGGAACGGGGAGGGAAGGTTAGGGTTAGG
>JAULBG010000004.1:3777500-3779425 GCA_030864175.1 Neonectria faginata | reverse complement strand
TCTTCTGGAAGGGGATTCTATGGAGGGCTCTAGCTGCTGGCCTCTCGCTAGCATCCGCCATGTACTGGCCTGGGTGCACGGTAGGTGGGCTGGTGTAGGTAGCTAGGCTAGGGTAGCTAGGCTAGGTATAGGGTAGCTAGAGGTACAGGGTAGCTGGTCGGAGGTATAGGGTAGCCGGTATCTGGTATAGGGTAGCCAGTATTTAGTACAGGGTAGCCAGTATCTGGTATAGGGTAGGTCGGATTTACGCCATTTTGCATTAATGGAGATTTGTAGTAAATCCGTATACGCAGAGTTGCTACTCATCCCGTAGAAGTGGGTTGAGTCTGGCTGCCGACCCTCGCCAGCGGGCACGGGGCGGGCTTACAGTGGGCATAGCACCTCAGGGCACCTGCCGGACCGTTGCACCACCGTACCTACGGCACCCTACGCTGGGTCGGGGTGCAGGGTGGCTGGGTGTAGGGTAGCAGCGCGAGAGGTGCAGGGTAGGTCCGTCGGACCATCGTCGGACGTAGTGTAGGGTAGCTGGATCGGCGGTATAGGGTAGGCAGCGGTGTAGGGTAGCTGGCACCTGGTACAGGGTAGCTGGGTTGGCGGTGCAGGGTAGGCGGTGCAGGGTAGGCGGGGTGGTCTAGGGTAGCCCGGTCTGACTGGTCGTGGGGGCCTGCCGGGCGCCACTTCAAACGGCCGCGGCTCCTTCCACAGGCGTCGCACGAAGGCGGACCCAGCCCATTGGACTCGCCGCGATCGGTTGCACCGGATGAGCACCACTTGCAAAAAAGTCGTGCAAAATGGTAGTGTGGTTTGGTGGCCGTGAGTCGATTTTTTTGTTTTCCCATACAAATGAATTTTGCGGAAAATCATTAGTGGCCCGCGAGCCCGACCTGGCGTGCGCCCCACTAAAAGTCCGTCGGAGGGTATATGAGAGGGGGCGAAGCAGCCGAGCTGCCGAACCCACCCCAAACCTCTAAGTGGCCCCGAGACTAGTACCTAGGTCAGTAAGCCCCCACTGGGGGGTCTGAAAGCCCGGCGAACGGCGACGCGCTGCGCAACCACAACCGTACCTGATCTTGCAGACTTCTACTGCGTGGCCCTCTGAACGCTTGCAGGCGCCAGCCCTGTTAGCGGGGGTTCATAGTGGAGTCGACTCACGAAACCGGCAGCCCACGGCTGCACGGCGTACTGGGGTTGCCTGGCTATAGGGGACCTGGGCTTGCCCCGGTCCACTGCCGGATGGGCTCTGTGGGTAACTGGCCGCTGGCTAGACCTACCAACCGAGCAACGGAGTTAACCCGCGTGGCGGACACCGCAATGGTAGAAGCCCCGCGCTGCGTCTCCTCCCTCCTGGGGCACCTAGCCGCACGGCCCATAGCGGGTGCGGTGCATCGGACGGACGCCCTGGGGAACCTCCAGAGGGGAAATCGGAATGCCCACCACGGCGCCAAAGGCCCAGCCGACGGCGCTGCGGCGGGCGCGCCCTCACCGGCGCCATCCAGTAACTTACCATCTCCGGCGCTGCAATACGCGCCGGTACAACCCCGGCGTACGATAGTTACCTGGTTGATTCTGCCAGTAGTCATATGCTTGTCTCAAAGATTAAGCCATGCATGTCTAAGTATAAGCAATTATACAGCGAAACTGCGAATGGCTCATTATATAAGTTATCGTTTATTTGATAGTACCTTACCACTTGGATAACCGTGGTAATTCTAGAGCTAATACATGCTAAAATCCCGACTTACGAAGGATGTATTTATTAGATTAAAACCAATACCCTTCGGGCCTTTTGGTGATTCATGATAACCTCGAATCGCATGGCCTTGTGCCGGCGATGGTTCATTCAAATTTCTTCCCTATCAACTTTCGATGTTTGGGCATTGGCCAAACATGGTTGCAACGGGTAACGGAGGGTTAGGGCTCGACCC
>JAULBG010000004.1:3765000-3767500 GCA_030864175.1 Neonectria faginata | reverse complement strand
TGACTCGTTCGGCACCTTACGAGAAATCAAAGTGCTTGGGCTCCAGGGGGAGTATGGTCGCAAGGCTGAAACTTAAAGAAATTGACGGAAGGGCACCACCAGGGGTAAACGTAACTCGTTTCTGCCGCAGTTAACTCTGCTCCTAAAAGCCGCCCGAAAGGGTTAATGGTGTTCCTAGGCCTCGCGCCGAAATTAATGGCTAGTCTCTTCGGAGGCAACACCCTCAACTTGCGGGGAACCCCTAAAGCTTCTGCTCCAAAGCCGACGTTCGAAAGCCGTCGGTGGCCAGGTTAATAGCCTCGGGTACTGGAAAAACGCAGAGGATGTCACAATGGGCAATCCGCAGCCAAGCCCCTAAGTGCATCGCGAGATGCATACGGGGAAGGTTCAGAGACTTGACGGGGGGTGGGTGGGCTTCGCACTAGTTTGTCTTGGTTGCGCCCCCGGGGAAGTATCCTCGGGGGCGGGCTGCACTTCACACTACACAATCACACTACACGTTGTTTCGCATAACGATTGGGTCGTTCGCTAACATCCTGGTTGAAGGAACACGATCAGCGCGATGAGTTCATCTATGCCGGGAAATGGATTGATGTGAAGGATAGCCAGCCTCACGTCCGCACCGGACGTAGCGCGTGATATGGAGGGGAAGCGCAACCAAAGACAAATGCTTTACTGCTAAGCCTGCTTAAGATAAAGTCCGTCCCTGGGCGAAAGCTCAGGGGTTAACACTGTTTTCGATGATTTGCTTATAGCTTATCTCTACAGGTCCGATCCTCTACCAACCTACCTTCCGAGTTTGATTATTATTACTGTGCTTCGCACGCCTCAGCTTTTGAGACGTGCCTCTTGTTATGCTTGATTTCTAGCAGGGCTTCCATGCCCCGGCTGCTCCTTCTTTTTTATTTTTTTTTACAAAATGAAAAAGTCCGGATGATAATCAGCAAAGAAGGAGCACGTTGAGAAAGTCAGACTCGGTAAGGGCCTTAGGCTAGGTAGACGGAAAAACGGGAGCCTGCGGCTTAATTTGACTCAACACGGGGAAACTCACCAGGTCCAGACACAATGAGGATTGACAGATTGAGAGCTCTTTCTTGATTTTGTGGGTGGTGGTGCATGGCCGTTCTTAGTTGGTGGAGTGATTTGTCTGCTTAATTGCGATAACGAACGAGACCTTAACCTGCTAAATAGCCCGTATTGCTTTGGCAGTACGCTGGCTTCTTAGAGGGACTATCGGCTCAAGCCGATGGAAGTTTGAGGCAATAACAGGTTAACCTACACAGGCCTGTAACAGTGGGCCTCATTAAAAAAGATAACCGCTAGTCCAGCATCTTTACCTTCGTAGGGGGAAGTCCCCAACTATCGGGCGAAGGAGGCAGTCTACTGTCGTGTGCGGGCAACACCACCTGGTACAGGGAACGCCTACGGGCCGATCCTGTGGCGAGTCTGGGTAACGCCAGACCGTCGCAACGCGCGCTAAGGGGTGGGCTGGCCTTCCGTCGAAGGCCGGCTTAAGGTACGTGCTAATCCCATGGGACAACCATGCTCCCTCACGGAGGCCCGATAGGCCAAAGTGTTGGAGGGCGCCCCCGCGTCGGCTCCGAGAGGAGCCCCCGCGGGCGCGCTGGCGCCTCGTCTCGGGACGAAGCTTGATTGCTGTGATGCCCTTAGATGTTCTGGGCCGCACGCGCGCTACACTGACGGAGCCAGCGAGTACTCCCTTGGCCGGAAGGTCCGGGTAATCTTGTTAAACTCCGTCGTGCTGGGGATAGAGCATTGCAATTATTGCTCTTCAACGAGGAATCCCTAGTAAGCGCAAGTCATCAGCTTGCGTTGATTACGTCCCTGCCCTTTGTACACACCGCCCGTCGCTACTACCGATTGAATGGCTCAGTGAGGCGTCGGACTGGCCCAGAGGTGGGCAACCACCACTCAGGGCCGGAAAGCTCTCCAAACTCGGTCATTTAGAGGAAGTAAAAGTCGTAACAAGGTCTCCGTTGGTGAACCAGCGGAGGGATCATTATCGAGTTTACAACTCCCAAACCCCTGTGAACATACCTATCGTTGCCTCGGCGGTGCCCGCTCCGGCGGCCCGCCAGAGGACCCCCAAACTCTTTGTTTATTACAGTATCTTCTGAGTAACACGATTAAATAAATCAAAACTTTCAACAACGGATCTCTTGGTTCTGGCATCGATGAAGAACGCAGCGAAATGCGATAAGTAATGTGAATTGCAGAATTCAGTGAATCATCGAATCTTTGAACGCACATTGCGCCCGCCAGTATTCTGGCGGGCATGCCTGTTCGAGCGTCATTTCAACCCTCAAGCCCCCGGGCTTGGTGTTGGGATCGGCCTGCCCCGCGGCGGGCCGTCCCCTAAATCTAGTAGCGGTCTCGCTGCAGCTTCCTCCGCGTAGTAGCAACACTCGCGCTGGAGCGCAGCGCGGCCACGCCGTTAAACCCCCCACTTCTGAAAGGTTGACCTCGGATCAGGTAGGAA
>JAULBG010000004.1:3747500-3750000 GCA_030864175.1 Neonectria faginata | reverse complement strand
CCCATAGCGGGTGCGGTGCATCGGACGGACGCCCTGGGGAACTCAGAGGGGGAAATCGGAATGCCCACCACGGCGCCAAAGGCCTAGCCGACGGCGCTGCGGCGGGCGCGCCCTCACCGGCGCCATCCAGTAACTTACCATCTCCGGCGCTGCAATACGCGCCGGTGGCCAACCCCGGCGTACGATAGTTACCTGGTTGATTCTGCCAGTAGTCATATGCTTGTCTCAAAGATTAAGCCATGCATGTCTAAGTACTAAGCAATTATACAGCGAAACTGCGAATGGCTCATTATATAAGTTATCGTTTATTTGATAGTACCTTACTACTTGGATAACCGTGGTAATTCTAGAGCTAATACATGCTAAAAATCCCGACTTACGAAGGGATGTATTTATTAGATTAAAAACCAATGCCCTTCGGGGCTCCTTGGTGATTCATGATAACTCCTCGAATCGCATGGCCTTGTGCCGGCGATGGTTCATTCAAATTTCTTCCCTATCAACTTTCGATGTTTGGGTATTGGCCAAACATGGTTGCAACGGGTAACGGAGGGTTAGGGCTCGACCCCGGAGAAGGAGCCTGAGAAACGGCTACTACATCCAAGGAAGGCAGCAGGCGCGCAAATTACCCAATCCCGACACGGGGAGGTAGTGACAATAAATACTGATACAGGGCTCTTTTGGGTCTTGTAATTGGAATGAGTACAATTTAAATCCCTTAACGAGGAACAATTGGAGGGCAAGTCTGGTGCCAGCAGCCGCGGTAATTCCAGCTCCAATAGCGTATATTAAAGTTGTTGTGGTTAAAAAGCTCGTAGTTGAACCTTGGGCCTGGCTGGCCGGTCCGCCTCACCGCGTGTACTGGTCCGGCCGGGCCTTTCCCTCTGTGGAACCCCATGCCCTTCACTGGGTGTGGCGGGGAAACAGGACTTTACTTTGAAAAATTAGAGTGCTCCAGGCAGGCCTATGCTCGAATACATTAGCATGGAATAATAGAATAGGACGTGTGGTTCTATTTTGTTGGTTTCTAGGACCGCCGTAATGATTAATAGGGACAGTCGGGGGCATCAGTATTCAATTGTCAGAGGTGAAATTCTTGGATTTATTGAAGACTAACTACTGCGAAAGCATTTGCCAAGGATGTTTTCATTAATCAGGAACGAAAGTTAGGGGATCGAAGACGATCAGATACCGTCGTAGTCTTAACCATAAACTATGCCGACTAGGGATCGGACGATGTTATTTTTTGACTCGTTCGGCACCTTACGAGAAATCAAAGTGCTTGGGCTCCAGGGGGAGTATGGTCGCAAGGCTGAAACTTAAAGAAATTGACGGAAGGGCACCACCAGGGGTAAACGTAACTCGTTTCTGCCGCAGTTAACTCTGCTCCTAAAAGCCGCCCGAAAGGGTTAATGGTGTTCCTAGGCCTCGCGCCGAAATTAATGGCTAGTCTCTTCGGAGGCAACACCCTCAACTTGCGGGGAACCCCTAAAGCTTCTGCTCCAAAGCCGACGTTCGAAAGCCGTCGGTGGCCAGGTTAATAGCCTCGGGTACTGGAAAACGCAGAGGATGTCACAATGGGCAATCCGCAGCCAAGCCCCTAAGTGCATCGCGAGATGCATACGGGGAAGGTTCAGAGACTTGACGGGGGTGGGTGGGCTTCGCACTAGTTTGTCTTGGTTGCGCCCCCGGGGAAGTATCCTCGGGGGCGGGCTGCACTTCACACTACACAATCACACTACACGTTGTTTCGCATAACGATTGGGTCGTTCGCTAACATCCTGGTTGAAGGAACACGATCAGCGCGATGAGTTCATCTATGCCGGGAAATGGATTGATGTGAAGGATAGCCAGCCTCACGTCCGCACCGGACGTAGCGCGTGATATGGAGGGGAAGCGCAACCAAAGACAAATGCTTTACTGCTAAGCCTGCTTAAGATAAAGTCCGTCCCTGGGCGAAAGCTCAGGGGTTAACACTGTTTTCGATGATTTGCTTATAGCTTATCTCTACAGGTCCGATCCTCTACCAACCTACCTTCCGAGTTTGATTATTATTACTGTGCTTCGCACGCCTCAGCTTTTGAGACGTGCCTCTTGTTATGCTTGATTTCTAGCAGGGCTTCCATGCCCCGGCTGCTCCTTCTTTTTAATTTTTTTTTACAAAATGAAAAAGTCCGGATGATAATCAGCAAAGAAGGAGCACGTTGAGAAAGTCAGACTCGGTAAGGGCCTTAGGCTAGGTAGACGGAAAAACGGGAGCCTGCGGCTTAATTTGACTCAACACGGGGAAACTCACCAGGTCCAGACACAATGAGGATTGACAGATTGAGAGCTCTTTCTTGATTTTGTGGGTGGTGGTGCATGGCCGTTCTTAGTTGGTGGAGTGATTTGTCTGCTTAATTGCGATAACGAACGAGACCTTAACCTGCTAAATAGCCCGTATTGCTTTGGCAGTACGCTGGCTTCTTAGAGGGACTATCGGCTCAAGCCGATGGAAGTT
>JAULBG010000004.1:3737500-3740000 GCA_030864175.1 Neonectria faginata | reverse complement strand
TACCCAATCCCGACACGGGGAGGTAGTGACAATAAATACTGATACAGGGCTCTTTTGGGTCTTGTAATTGGAATGAGTACAATTTAAATCCCTTAACGAGGAACAATTGGAGGGCAAGTCTGGTGCCAGCAGCCGCGGTAATTCCAGCTCCAATAGCGTATATTAAAGTTGTTGTGGTTAAAAAGCTCGTAGTTGAACCTTGGGCCTGGCTGGCCGGTCCGCCTCACCGCGTGTACTGGTCCGGCCGGGCCTTTCCCTCTGTGGAACCCCATGCCCTTCACTGGGTGTGGCGGGGAAACAGGACTTTACTTTGAAAAAATTAGAGTGCTCCAGGCAGGCCTATGCTCGAATACATTAGCATGGAATAATAGAATAGGACGTGTGGTTCTATTTTGTTGGTTTCTAGGACCGCCGTAATGATTAATAGGGACAGTCGGGGGGCATCAGTATTCAATTGTCAGAGGTGAAATTCTTGGATTTATTGAAGACTAACTACTGCGAAAGCATTTGCCAAGGATGTTTTCATTAATCAGGAACGAAAGTTAGGGGATCGAAGACGATCAGATACCGTCGTAGTCTTAACCATAAACTATGCCGACTAGGGATCGGACGATGTTATTTTTTGACTCGTTCGGCACCTTACGAGAAATCAAAGTGCTTGGGCTCCAGGGGGGAGTATGGTCGCAAGGCTGAAACTTAAAGAAATTGACGGAAGGGCACCACCAGGGGTAAACGTAACTCGTTTCTGCCGCAGTTAACTCTGCTCCTAAAAGCCGCCCGAAAGGGTTAATGGTGTTCCTAGGCCTCGCGCCGAAATTAATGGCTAGTCTCTTCGGAGGCAACACCCTCAACTTGCGGGGAACCCCTAAAGCTTCTGCTCCAAAGCCGACGTTCGAAAGCCGTCGGTGGCCAGGTTAATAGCCTCGGGTACTGGAAAAACGCAGAGGATGTCACAATGGGCAATCCGCAGCCAAGCCCCTAAGTGCATCGCGAGATGCATACGGGGAAGGTTCAGAGACTTGACGGGGGTGGGTGGGCTTCGCACTAGTTTGTCTTGGTTGCGCCCCGGGAAGTATCCTCGGGGCGGGCTGCACTTCACACTACACAATCACACTACACGTTGTTTCGCATAACGATTGGGTCGTTCGCTAACATCCTGGTTGAAGGAACACGATCAGCGCGATGAGTTCATCTATGCCGGGAAATGGATTGATGTGAAGGATAGCCAGCCTCACGTCCGCACCGGACGTAGCGCGTGATATGGAGGAAGCGCAACCAAAGACAAATGCTTTACTGCTAAGCCTGCTTAAGATAAAGTCCGTCCCTGGGCGAAAGCTCAGGGGTTAACACTGTTTTCGATGATTTGCTTATAGCTTATCTCTACAGGTCCGATCCTCTACCAACCTACCTTCCGAGTTTGATTATTATTACTGTGCTTCGCACGCCTCAGCTTTGAGACGTGCCTCTTGTTATGCTTGATTTCTAGCAGGGCTTCCATGCCCCGGCTGCTCCTTCTTTTTTATTTTTTTTTACAAAATGAAAAAGTCCGGATGATAATCAGCAAAGAAGGAGCACGTTGAGAAAGTCAGACTCGGTAAGGGCCTTAGGCTAGGTAGACGGAAAAACGGGAGCCTGCGGCTTAATTTGACTCAACACGGGGAAACTCACCAGGTCCAGACACAATGAGGATTGACAGATTGAGAGCTCTTTCTTGATTTTGTGGGTGGTGGTGCATGGCCGTTCTTAGTTGGTGGAGTGATTTGTCTGCTTAATTGCGATAACGAACGAGACCTTAACCTGCTAAATAGCCCGTATTGCTTTGGCAGTACGCTGGCTTCTTAGAGGGACTATCGGCTCAAGCCGATGGAAGTTTGAGGCAATAACAGGTTAACCTACACAGGCCTGTAACAGTGGGCCTCATTAAAAAAGATAACCGCTAGTCCAGCATCTTTACCTTCGTAGGGGAAGTCCCCAACTATCGGGCGAAGGAGGCAGTCTACTGTCGTGTGCGGGCAACACCACCTGGTACAGGGAACGCCTACGGGCCGATCCTGTGGCGAGTCTGGGTAACGCCAGACCGTCGCAACGCGCGCTAAGGGGTGGGCTGGCCTTCCGTCGAAGGCCGGCTTAAGGTACGTGCTAATCCCATGGGACAACCATGCTCCCTCACGGAGGCCCGATAGGCCAAAGTGTTGGAGGGCGCCCCCGCGTCGGCTCCGAGAGGAGCCCCCGCGGGCGCGCTGGCGCTTCGTCTCGGGACGAAGCTTGATTGCTGTGATGCCCTTAGATGTTCTGGGCCGCACGCGCGCTACACTGACGGAGCCAGCGAGTACTCCCTTGGCCGGAAGGTCCGGGTAATCTTGTTAAACTCCGTCGTGCTGGGGATAGAGCATTGCAATTATTGCTCTTCAACGAGGAATCCCTAGTAAGCGCAAGTCATCAGCTTGCGTTGATTACGTCCCTGCCCTTTGTACACACCGCCCGTCGCTACTACCGATTG
>JAULBG010000004.1:3727500-3730000 GCA_030864175.1 Neonectria faginata | reverse complement strand
GAAATCAAAGTGCTTGGGCTCCAGGGGGGAGTATGGTCGCAAGGCTGAAACTTAAAGAAATTGACGGAAGGGCACCACCAGGGGTAAACGTAACTCGTTTCTGCCGCAGTTAACTCTGCTCCTAAAAGCCGCCCGAAAGGGTTAATGGTGTTCCTAGGCCTCGCGCCGAAATTAATGGCTAGTCTCTTCGGAGGCAACACCCTCAACTTGCGGGGAACCCCTAAAGCTTCTGCTCCAAAGCCGACGTTCGAAAGCCGTCGGTGGCCAGGTTAATAGCCTCGGGTACTGGAAAAACGCAGAGGATGTCACAATGGGCAATCCGCAGCCAAGCCCCTAAGTGCATCGCGAGATGCATACGGGGAAGGTTCAGAGACTTGACGGGGGTGGGTGGGCTTCGCACTAGTTTGTCTTGGTTGCGCCCCGGGAAGTATCCTCGGGGGCGGGCTGCACTTCACACTACACAATCACACTACACGTTGTTTCGCATAACGATTGGGTCGTTCGCTAACATCCTGGTTGAAGGAACACGATCAGCGCGATGAGTTCATCTATGCCGGGAAATGGATTGATGTGAAGGATAGCCAGCCTCACGTCCGCACCGGACGTAGCGCGTGATATGGAGGGGAAGCGCAACCAAAGACAAATGCTTTACTGCTAAGCCTGCTTAAGATAAAGTCCGTCCCTGGGCGAAAGCTCAGGGGTTAACACTGTTTTCGATGATTTGCTTATAGCTTATCTCTACAGGTCCGATCCTCTACCAACCTACCTTCCGAGTTTGATTATTATTACTGTGCTTCGCACGCCTCAGCTTTGAGACGTGCCTCTTGTTATGCTTGATTTCTAGCAGGGCTTCCATGCCCCGGCTGCTCCTTCTTTTTATTTTTTACAAAATGAAAAAGTCCGGATGATAATCAGCAAAGAAGGAGCACGTTGAGAAAGTCAGACTCGGTAAGGGCCTTAGGCTAGGTAGACGGAAAAACGGGAGCCTGCGGCTTAATTTGACTCAACACGGGAAACTCACCAGGTCCAGACACAATGAGGATTGACAGATTGAGAGCTCTTTCTTGATTTTGTGGGTGGTGGTGCATGGCCGTTCTTAGTTGGTGGAGTGATTTGTCTGCTTAATTGCGATAACGAACGAGACCTTAACCTGCTAAATAGCCCGTATTGCTTTGGCAGTACGCTGGCTTCTTAGAGGACTATCGGCTCAAGCCGATGGAAGTTTGAGGCAATAACAGGTTAACCTACACAGGCCTGTAACAGTGGGCCTCATTAAAAAAGATAACCGCTAGTCCAGCATCTTTACCTTCGTAGGGGAAGTCCCCAACTATCGGGCGAAGGAGGCAGTCTACTGTCGTGTGCGGGCAACACCACCTGGTACAGGGAACGCCTACGGGCCGATCCTGTGGCGAGTCTGGGTAACGCCAGACCGTCGCAACGCGCGCTAAGGGGTGGGCTGGCCTTCCGTCGAAGGCCGGCTTAAGGTACGTGCTAATCCCATGGGACAACCATGCTCCCTCACGGAGGCCCGATAGGCCAAAGTGTTGGAGGCGCGCCCGCGTCGGCTCCGAGAGGAGCCCCGCGAATCGCGCTGGCGCTTCGTCTCGGGACGAAGCTTGATTGCTGTGATGCCCTTAGATGTTCTGGGCCGCACGCGCGCTACACTGACGGAGCCAGCGAGTACTCCCTTGGCCGGAAGGTCCGGGTAATCTTGTTAAACTCCGTCGTGCTGGGGATAGAGCATTGCAATTATTGCTCTTCAACGAGGAATCCCTAGTAAGCGCAAGTCATCAGCTTGCGTTGATTACGTCCCTGCCCTTTGTACACACCGCCCGTCGCTACTACCGATTGAATGGCTCAGTGAGGCGTCGGACTGGCCCAGAGAGGTGGGCAACCACCACTCAGGGCCGGAAAGCTCTCCAAACTCGGTCATTTAGAGGAAGTAAAAGTCGTAACAAGGTCTCCGTTGGTGAACCAGCGGAGGGATCATTATCGAGTTTACAACTCCCAAACCCCTGTGAACATACCTATCGTTGCCTCGGCGGTGCCCGCTCCGGCGGCCCGCCAGAGGACCCCCAAACTCTTTGTTTATTACAGTATCTTCTGAGTAACACGATTAAATAAATCAAAACTTTCAACAACGGATCTCTTGGTTCTGGCATCGATGAAGAACGCAGCGAAATGCGATAAGTAATGTGAATTGCAGAATTCAGTGAATCATCGAATCTTTGAACGCACATTGCGCCCGCCAGTATTCTGGCGGGCATGCCTGTTCGAGCGTCATTTCAACCCTCAAGCCCCGGGCTTGGTGTTGAGATCGGCCTGCCCCGCGGCGGGCCGTCCCCCTAAATCTAGCGGCGGTCTCGCTGCAGCTTCCTCCGCGTAGTAGCAACACTCGCGCTGGAGCGCAGCGCGGCCACGCCGTTAAACCCCACTTCTGAAAGGTTGACCTCGGATCAGGTAGGAATACCCGCTGAACTTAAGCATATCAATAAGCGGA
>JAULBG010000004.1:3717500-3722500 GCA_030864175.1 Neonectria faginata | reverse complement strand
CAAAAAAGTCGTGCAAAATGGTAGTGTGGTTTGGTGGCCGTGAGTCGATTTTTTTGTTTTCCCATACAAATGAATTTTGCGGAAAATCATTAGTGGCCCGCGAGCCCGACCTGGCGTGCGCCCCACTAAAAGTCCGTCGGAGGGTATATGAGAGGGGGCGAAGCAGCCGAGCTGCCGAACCCACCCCAAACCTCTAAGTGGCCCCGAGACTAGTACCTAGGTCAGTAAGCCCCCACTGGGGGGTCTGAAAGCCCGGCGAACGGCGACGCGCTGCGCAACCACAACCGTACCTGATCTTGCAGACTTCTACTGCGTGGCCCTCTGAACAAGCTTGCAGGCGCCAGCCTCGTTAGCGGGGGTTCATAGTGGAGTCGACCCTCACGAAACCGGCAGCCCACGGCTGCACGGCGTACTGGGGTTGCCTGGCTATAGGGGACCTGGGCTTGCCCCGGTCCACTGCCGGATGGGCTCTGTGGGTAACTGGCCGCTGGCTAGACCTACCAACCGAGCAACGGGAGTTAACCTCGCGTGGCGGACACCGCAATGGTAGAAGCCCCGCGCTGCGTCCTCCTCCTGGGGCACCTAAGCTGCACGGCCCATAGCGGGTGCGGTGCATCGGACGGACGCCCTGGGGAACTCAGAGGGGGGAAATCGGAATGCCCACCACGGCGCCAAAGGCCTAGCCGACGGCGCTGCGGCGGGCGCGCCCTCACCGGCGCCATCCAGTAACTTACCATCTCTCCGGCGCTGCAATACGCGCCGGTGGCCAACCCCGGCGTACGATAGTTACCTGGTTGATTCTGCCAGTAGTCATATGCTTGTCTCAAAGATTAAGCCATGCATGTCTAAGTATAAGCAATTATACAGCGAAACTGCGAATGGCTCATTATATAAGTTATCGTTTATTTGATAGTACCTTACTACTTGGATAACCGTGGTAATTCTAGAGCTAATACATGCTAAAAATCCCGACTTACGAAGGGATGTATTTATTAGATTAAAAAACCAATGCCCTTCGGGGCTCCTTGGTGATTCATGATAACTCCTCGAATCGCATGGCCTTGTGCCGGCGATGGTTCATTCAAATTTCTTCCCTATCAACTTTCGATGTTTGGGTATTGGCCAAACATGGTTGCAACGGGTAACGGAGGGTTAGGGCTCGACCCCGGAGAAGGAGCCTGAGAAACGGCTACTACATCCAAGGAAGGCAGCAGGCGCGCAAATTACCCAATCCCGACACGGGGAGGTAGTGACAATAAATACTGATACAGGGCTCTTTTGGGTCTTGTAATTGGAATGAGTACAATTTAAATCCCTTAACGAGGAACAATTGGAGGGCAAGTCTGGTGCCAGCAGCCGCGGTAATTCCAGCTCCAATAGCGTATATTAAAGTTGTTGTGGTTAAAAAGCTCGTAGTTGAACCTTGGGCCTGGCTGGCCGGTCCGCCTCACCGCGTGTACTGGTCCGGCCGGGCCTTTCCCTCTGTGGAACCCCATGCCCTTCACTGGGTGTGGCGGGGAAACAGGACTTTTACTTTGAAAAAATTAGAGTGCTCCAGGCAGGCCTATGCTCGAATACATTAGCATGGAATAATAGAATAGGACGTGTGGTTCTATTTTGTTGGTTTCTAGGACCGCCGTAATGATTAATAGGGACAGTCGGGGGCATCAGTATTCAATTGTCAGAGGTGAAATTCTTGGATTTATTGAAGACTAACTACTGCGAAAGCATTTGCCAAGGATGTTTTCATTAATCAGGAACGAAAGTTAGGGGATCGAAGACGATCAGATACCGTCGTAGTCTTAACCATAAACTATGCCGACTAGGGATCGGACGATGTTATTTTTTGACTCGTTCGGCACCTTACGAGAAATCAAAGTGCTTGGGCTCCAGGGGGAGTATGGTCGCAAGGCTGAAACTTAAAGAAATTGACGGAAGGGCACCACCAGGGGTAAACGTAACTCGTTTCTGCCGCAGTTAACTCTGCTCCTAAAAGCCGCCCGAAAGGGTTAATGGTGTTCCTAGGCCTCGCGCCGAAATTAATGGCTAGTCTCTTCGGAGGCAACACCCTCAACTTGCGGGGAACCCCTAAAGCTTCTGCTCCAAAGCCGACGTTCGAAAGCCGTCGGTGGCCAGGTTAATAGCCTCGGGTACTGGAAAACGCAGAGGATGTCACAATGGGCAATCCGCAGCCAAGCCCCTAAGTGCATCGCGAGATGCATACGGGGAAGGTTCAGAGACTTGACGGGGGTGGGTGGGCTTCGCACTAGTTTGTCTTGGTTGCGCCCCCGGGGAAGTATCCTCGGGGGCGGGCTGCACTTCACACTACACAATCACACTACACGTTGTTTCGCATAACGATTGGGTCGTTCGCTAACATCCTGGTTGAAGGAACACGATCAGCGCGATGAGTTCATCTATGCCGGGAAATGGATTGATGTGAAGGATAGCCAGCCTCACGTCCGCACCGGACGTAGCGCGTGATATGGAGGGGAAGCGCAACCAAAGACAAATGCTTTACTGCTAAGCCTGCTTAAGATAAAGTCCGTCCCTGGGCGAAAGCTCAGGGGTTAACACTGTTTTCGATGATTTGCTTATAGCTTATCTCTACAGGTCCGATCCTCTACCAACCTACCTTCCGAGTTTGATTATTATTACTGTGCTTCGCACGCCTCAGCTTTTGAGACGTGCCTCTTGTTATGCTTGATTTCTAGCAGGGCTTCCATGCCCCGGCTGCTCCTTCTTTTTAATTTTTTTTTACAAAATGAAAAAGTCCGGATGATAATCAGCAAAGAAGGAGCACGTTGAGAAAGTCAGACTCGGTAAGGGCCTTAGGCTAGGTAGACGGAAAAACGGGAGCCTGCGGCTTAATTTGACTCAACACGGGGAAACTCACCAGGTCCAGACACAATGAGGATTGACAGATTGAGAGCTCTTTCTTGATTTTGTGGGTGGTGGTGCATGGCCGTTCTTAGTTGGTGGAGTGATTTGTCTGCTTAATTGCGATAACGAACGAGACCTTAACCTGCTAAATAGCCCGTATTGCTTTGGCAGTACGCTGGCTTCTTAGAGGGACTATCGGCTCAAGCCGATGGAAGTTTGAGGCAATAACAGGTTAACCTACACAGGCCTGTAACAGTGGGCCTCATTAAAAAAAGATAACCGCTAGTCCAGCATCTTTACCTTCGTAGGGGAAGTCCCCAACTATCGGGCGAAGGAGGCAGTCTACTGTCGTGTGCGGGCAACACCACCTGGTACAGGGAACGCCTACGGGCCGATCCTGTGGCGAGTCTGGGTAACGCCAGACCGTCGCAACGCGCGCTAAGGGGTGGGCTGGCCTTCCGTCGAAGGCCGGCTTAAGGTACGTGCTAATCCCATGGGACAACCATGCTCCCTCACGGAGGCCCGATAGGCCAAAGTGTTGGAGGGCGCCCCCGCGTCGGCTCCGAGAGGAGCCCCCGCGGGCGCGCTGGCGCTTCGTCTCGGGACGAAGCTTGATTGCTGTGATGCCCTTAGATGTTCTGGGCCGCACGCGCGCTACACTGACGGAGCCAGCGAGTACTCCCTTGGCCGGAAGGTCCGGGTAATCTTGTTAAACTCCGTCGTGCTGGGGATAGAGCATTGCAATTATTGCTCTTCAACGAGGAATCCCTAGTAAGCGCAAGTCATCAGCTTGCGTTGATTACGTCCCTGCCCTTTGTACACACCGCCCGTCGCTACTACCGATTGAATGGCTCAGTGAGGCGTCCGGACTGGCCCAGAGAGGTGGGCAACCACCACTCAGGGCCGGAAAGCTCTCCCAAACTCGGTCATTTAGAGGAAGTAAAAGTCGTAACAAGGTCTCCGTTGGTGAACCAGCGGAGGGATCATTATCGAGTTTACAACTCCCAAACCCCTGTGAACATACCTATCGTTGCCTCGGCGGTGCCCGCTCCGGCGGCCCGCCAGAGGACCCCCAAACTCTTTGTTTATTACAGTATCTTCTGAGTAACACGATTAAATAAATCAAAACTTTCAACAACGGATCTCTTGGTTCTGGCATCGATGAAGAACGCAGCGAAATGCGATAAGTAATGTGAATTGCAGAATTCAGTGAATCATCGAATCTTTGAACGCACATTGCGCCCGCCAGTATTCTGGCGGGCATGCCTGTTCGAGCGTCATTTCAACCCTCAAGCCCCCGGGCTTGGTGTTGAGATCGGCCTGCCCCGCGGCGGGCCGTCCCCAAATCTAGTGGCGGTCTCGCTGCAGCTTCCTCCGCGTAGTAGCAACACTCGCGCTGGAGCGCAGCGCGGCCACGCCGTTAAACCCCCCACTTCTGAAAGGTTGACCTCGGATCAGGTAGGAATACCCGCTGAACTTAAGCATATCAATAAGCGGAGGAAAAGAAACCAACAGGGATTGCCCTAGTAACGGCGAGTGAAGCGGCAACAGCTCAAATTTGAAATCTGGCCCCCGGGTCCGAGTTGTAATTTGTAGAGGATGCTTTTGGTGCGGTACCTTCCGAGTTCTCTGGAACGAGACGCCATAGAGGGTGAGAGCCCCGTCTGGTTGGACGCCAAACCTTTGTAAAGCTCCTTCGACGAGTCGAGTAGTTTGGGAATGCTGCTCTAAATGGGAGGTATATGTCTTCTAAAGCTAAATATTGGCCAGAGACCGATAGCGCACAAGTAGAGTGATCGAAAGATGAAAAGCACTTTGAAAAGAGAGTTAAAAAGTACGTGAAATTGTTGAAAGGGAAGCGCTCATGACCAGACTTGGGCCCGGTTGATCATCCAGGGTTCTCCCTGGTGCACTCTTCCGGCCCAGGCCAGCATCAGTTCGCTGTGGGGGATAAAGGCTTCGGGAATGTGGCTCCCTCGGGAGTGTTATAGCCCGTCGTGTAATACCCTGCGGCGGACTGAGGTTCGCGCATTCGCAAGGATGCTGGCGTAATGGTCATCAGCGACCCGTCTTGAAACACGGACCAAGGAGTCGTCTTCGTATGCGAGTGTTCGGGT